>APFE031470245.1:164624-242931 GCA_000404065.3 Pinus taeda | reverse complement strand
TAGGGACTGGAACTGTTCATATAGACAATGGTCAATTTAATGATGTATTATGTGTTCCAACCTTATCCTCCAACCTTCGATCTGTATATCAGATAACTCATTCAGGTGAAGGTAAAATCATTGAATTTTCACCTCACGATGTTGTAATCAAGGACCTAAAGGATCCTAGACAGATTTTAGCCACTGACATTGCTGATGATTCTACAAGGATGTATAAGTTTCAGAACTTTGGGTCATCAAAACTTCCCTCAGTATTTGTTGCTCATAATGATGAAGTGAGAAAACTTTGGCATGAGCGATTTGGTCACTTACACTATCGCTCCCTTCAGAATCTATGTAAAGAAAATATGGTGTCAGGTCTTCCAATGGTATCTTGCAAAAATGGTGTTTGTTCCGGATGTGTACTCGGAAAACATCATCGGGACAGTTTTGAAAAACGTGCCTCTTGGCACGCCTCGGCCCCTCTACAGCTTGTGCATATTGATTTATGTTGTCCACTTCCAATCGTTTCCTTCTATGGCTACAAGTATTTCTTAACTTTCATTAATGATTTCTCCAGACGCACTTGGGTATACTTCTTAAAAATCAAGAGTGAAGTATTTAACAAATCCTTGGCCTTTAAGGCCTTTGTTGAAAAACAATCTGGACATCAAATTCTTAAGCTAAGATCCGATAATGGCGGAGAATATGTTAAAAATGACTTCGTCAACTTTTTCACTGAAAATGGAATTCAAATGCAACATACTGTTCCAAACACTCCACAACAAAATGGTGTAGCTGAAAGGAAAAATCGCACCTTAAAGGAAATGGCTAATTGTATGCTGCAATCTAAAGGACTCAGTCTTAGTTTTTGGGCCGAAGCAATTAATTGTGCAAATTTTATAATAAATCGCACTCCTACTAAGGTTCTAAAGAATATCACTCCAGAAGAAGCTTGGAGTTCCATTAAACCAGATGTAAGTCACTTTCGTGTTTTTGGAAGTGAAGCATGGGCCCATATTCCAGATGACAAGCATAAAGCTTTAGAACCTAAGAGTGAGAAATGTACTTTTGTTGGATATTCTGAAGATGTAAAAGGTTATAGACTTATTCCATTTAAGTCCAAAATGTTATCATTAGAAGAGATGTAAAATTTGATGAAAATAAATCGGCCTGCGAGCCTAGTCCGGCGGATGTGCCACCTCTTCCTATCTCTTCTACTTTTGAAAACATTTCTTCTTCAGATGATGAAAGTGAGGATGACAATCCTCCCCCACCTTTTCAGGATCCTCAACTTCCAAGATGGGTCCGTGCTACTCGGGATGCAGCAGGTGATCTTGCCGGTGATCCTACAGATCAGCGACGTACACGTTCTCAGTTTGAAAAAGCCTCTTCTTTACTGGCTCAAGCTCCAGTAAATCATGATCCTGACACTTTTGCAGAAGCTTCAGGCCATCCACATTGGGAAGTAGCTATGAATGAAGAATATCATTCATTGTTGGCAAATGAGACATGGGATCTTGTTCCTCTACCAAAGGGACGCAAACTTGTTAGATGTAAATGGGTTTACAGAACCAAGTATGGACCAGATGGGAAAGTTGATAAACATAAAGCTCGTCTTGTTGCTAAGGGCTTTTCACAGGTTGAAGACATTGACTACACTGAAACCTTCTCCCCTGTTGCCAAAATGAACTCTATCCGCCTTGTTCTTTCCCTTGCTGCCTCTTTAAAATGGGAAGTCCATCAGATGGATGTTCAATCTGCCTTCTTGCATGGGGACTTGCATGAAGAAATCTATATGGAACAACCCATTGGCTTCATCCAAACAGACTCCAGCCTTGTCTGTCGACTTAAGAAATCTCTTTATGGTCTCAAGCAAGCTCCTCGGGCTTGGTATGCCAAAATGGATAGCTTTCTTTTAGAATCTGACTTTTCTAGGTGTTATTCTGACAATACTGTCTACACCAAGAAAGTGGGCAACTCTCTTATCATCCTTGTTCTTTATGTTGATGATCTTATTCTTACTGGTAGTGATCCCAACCTTATAAACATGTGAAGTCCAGCCTTAAAAAGAAATTTGAAATGAAAGACTTAGGACACTTACACTATTTTCTCGGTCTTCAAGTCTTGCAATCCAAGGAAGGTATTTCCCTTTCCCAATCCAAGTATGCTTGTGATCTTCTACGCATTTTCACATGGAAGATTGTAAGCCAGCTCCTTCTCCCTTTCAGTCTGGAGTCAAACTTTCAGTCACTTGTACTTCCCCTGAAGTTGATGCTACCTTATACCGTCAACTTGTAGGAAAACTTTTGTATCTAACCCATACTCGTCCTGACCTTTCCTTTGTTGTTGTTCTTGTTGCTCGGTTTATGCAAACCACACGTGAAAGTCATTGGAAAGAAACTAAGAGAATACTTCGTTATGTTCAAGGTACAGTTCAGTTTGGCATTCATTATAGTGCCGAAGCATCTCCTCTATTGGTTGGTTTCACTGATTCTGATTGGGCTGGTGACCCTGATGGTCGGAAGTCTACTGCTGGTTATGTCTTCACTCTTTGTTCAGGACCTATTACATGGGCTTGTAAGAAACAGGCTGCCATTTCTCTTTCGTCAGCAGAAGCCGAGTATCGTGGTGCCGTGGAAGCTAGTAAGGAAGCCTTGTGGCTTCGTCAGATCCTATCAGAATTGGGCTTTGAGCAGCAGCATCCGACTACACTTTGGTGTGATAATCAAAGTGCCATTCAGCTTTGCAAAGATCCAGTTCAGCATCAGCGCAGCAAACACATTGAACTTCACATGCACTTCATCAGAAAGCTCATTCATGACCATGTTCTTGAAGTGCAATTTTGTTCAACAGATGATCAGGTTGTAGACATCTTCACAAAGGCTCTCACAGAGGCGAAGTTCACTAAACTTCGATATATGCTTGGAGTTCAGGAAGTTGTCACTAAGGGGGGATAGGCTCTAGTGCCTCCTTCCTTCTCCTATTGTGTCATATTTGTAAATCCTTCAATCCTATCCCAAGTTGTTCTTAAGGGGGGATGTTAGGATATTCCGACACATAGGAAATAGTTAAGTTCAACTTGGTCTAGTTTAGAGTTAGGTATAGAGTTAGGTAAAGTGTGTTTCTTTACCGTTGTACATTTTGTAACTTACAATCCGACGGTCACGATATGTAGTGATCCGACGGTTCATTCTCTCCTCGGTATTACCGACACTTGATCCATGGCTTGAAACTCGATTGGTCCATGAATTCTATTTAAAGCGAATGGAGGGTCATTTGTAGGTTAACCGTTCACAAGAGAAGCTTATGTAAATTTTCATTCTTTTATTAATAAATTTCCTGAAGTGGGTGCGTTGGCTCAGGTCGTGGACTGTTTCCCTCTTTGAGGGTTTTAACCATGTCAAAATACTGGTGTATTGATCTGTGATCTATTTGTGAGCGATGTCCTTTTGGTGTTCTGTATGAGGAACTTACCTTGTAAATTCCTACACTAACCTGATGGTATCCACTATGCAAGTCTAGCCTGGAGAAATAAACAGTTTCCTTTAGTTGATCTAAAAGATCATCTATGCGAGGAAGGGGATAACTATTTTTCATTGTTATCTTATTTAGTGCTCGATAATCAATGCACATTCTCCATGAGCCATCCTTCTTTCTCACCAAATCAATTGGTAACCCATACGGTGATGTGCTAGGCCTAATGAACCCTTTCTCAAGAAACTCCTGCACCTGCTTCTTGATTTCAACATTCTCTAAAGTAGACAACCTATACATTCCAATGTTAGGCAACGGAGCATCTTGCTACAAAATAATATCATGTACTATTTCCTTTTTGGATGGTAGACCTTTAGGTTCTTGAAATAAGATATCATACTCTGAAACAACATTTTGTATATTAGCTTGCTGTTTAGCATTACAATGCTCAAATACATTGGTTTTATCAGGTTTCTTTTCCTATACAACCATCAGTAAGAATTGTTTGCATGAATTTATCATTCTTTTCTTCCGCCCTGAGTTTATGAGAGTATAATTATTCTTGAGCTTATGAGCTCTTACAAAGTATTTGATTACCTCTTTAACAAGTAGATACTTGTTCTCAGCTCTATATAAAATAGCTTTCCTATCATACAAGTAAGGACTTCCTAAAACAATTCCACATATATCCAAAGGAATTATGTCTAACTCAACCTCATCCACAAGTGCTGACCCAAAAGAAAACTTGAGTTTAGACTCTCTAGTCACTTGTAGTTGTGCTTTAGCATTCAACCATCCTAATGGGTACGGTTTCTTGTGAGGTGTAGTTACTAATCCCAATTTCTTTTCAATTGCTTCAAAATTAAATTTGTTTGTGAGCCACTATCAAACAAAGTATCAATATTTTGATGTTTGGAAATAAATCGAATATGGAAAAGCTCATGTCTTTTTCTCCCATTTTCTTCATCAATGGTAGATTATGCATAATTACTAGTAGATTCTTTAGAATTCTTACCTTTTATATCTGTGGCTGCAATGTTTGTTTCACCTCCCAAGTCTGACCCCAAATCTCTTTGAATAGTTGTAGCAGTCTTTTTCTTCTTTCCCTCAAACTTCTTAGGCCTCATCTCTGGATGCAGTATCCAGCAGTGCTCATCATCATGCCCATCCTTTTTACAGTGAGTGCATGAAGCTTTTCTTTTCTGTGCAGTGTTAGCCTTCCCTGCTTTTCATTTCTACTTTCTTTTCTCCTTATTATTTCTTACAATGGGTTGGGATGATCCCCCAACCTTTTGATTTCCATTATTTCCTCTAGCTTCTAGATGAGTAGCTTGTACAGATACCTCATCTATACTAGTTTGATTAAACATGATGATGATGTGCCTCATTATTATAGACATTTTTGGGCACTTCAACCCCAATCATAAATGTTCATAAACTAAGGGCTCCTAAGTCCCTAAAAGTGTTGCTTCACTGCCTAAAGGAACAAGGTCAACTGATTACATCATCTCTTAGAAGTTCTCCACTGAAAATTGCTCATAAATGGTCAAAACTAGACCACACTGAAAGCTCAATGTAGAGGGTGAGATGCATATCGCCTTCCTAATGTACAAGGTGTGATGCATACTGATTTGCTCCTCTGTAGGGTGCAATGGTCGGGAATGGACAAAAGGCAGGGGCAAAAAGCGAGGTGGAGGATCATGGAATCTTCCAGAAACTTCCCATTTAACACTTGCCTCTCTATTTTCGACTAGGGATGAGTAAGAGATCATGATTCTCCAAGTGGAAGCAGGAACTATTAGAGAGAGGACACTGATCAAGATCCCAGAAGATGACTCACCTCTCTATAATCATCTATATATGGATCCCTCATCACAGAGATCTAGAGGCTGGAATTTTGTATCTTATAAAGAAGTGTTGTTGGTTTTCTGGTGTACATTTCATAGTTTTGGGTGATCTAAGCTTTTCTTGAGGTGAAGAAGGGCTTCCTAGCTGGAGGATGATGCTGGGTCAAAGCACATGGTTGTAATCCTCTTGCTACTTTTCATCTTAATAAGGATATTCTTGCTTCCTTCCATATTATTGTGTATTGGTTTATATATGCATTTATATGGTTAATACACTTCTGATCCTATATTATTTATGAATTTAGATCCTTGTTTCTTCAATAGTAGTATGTTTCTATGATTCCACATGTTTTTTTGAAGCTAGGAAGACAAAGAAGAAGCGGCGAATCTCTATCAAGAAGGAGAGGAAATCAAACGCAAGACTCAGGTTGGTCTTCTTGGTTCTCCTCTTGTCTCTTTTCATAAAAGGAAACAATAGTAGAGTTTGATTGCTTGTTCCTAAGATAGGCACCCACCTTAGTGGGAATAGCAGCATCCGAGTGGACACTATTCCCGGATAGCACTCATGTAGCTATGTAGACCACCAATGTACTTCAACAGGGTCTCTAGTGAGTCTAAAGAGATTCCTAGAATGAATGCTCTCTTTATAAATTCTTGAGTGTACCCTTGCACACTTTTCCCTTTCAACTGTTGAAGAATTTTCCAACTCATCATGGCTTACTGCATGTAGGCCAATGGATAGAACTGCTTTTTGATTGCAGAAACAAATTCACTCCAGACAAAGATGGGCTTACCATGTCTCTTCATATCAGCTTGGGTTCTGCCTTCCCACCAAACCAAGGTAGTGCCTCCAAGGCGTAGTCTTGCCAGTTGAATCTTGCTCTTGTCTGAGTCGATATTCTTTACTCTGCAATAAACATCAATTTGTCTAATCCAATTGTCTAGCTTTTCTTCATTTAACTCTCCATCACATATAGGTAAATCAAATTCTACATCTAGTTTGATCAAATATGCTTTCTTTTTAGAGCTATCATGAGGTGATGCTTCCTTTCTAGGGCTATCAAGAGGTGTAGAAAATTTTCCTCTTTCCCTTTTCCTTTTGAGTGGTCATGGAAGTGAGACTCATCTTCTCCTTTGTCTTGTTTAGAGCCTGATGAATCTTCATCCTTATGTTTTCTAAAGTCCCTATACATTTCTTCTACCATGGACTCTATGGATAGGAAACTTTCTATGAACTGAGTGTTTGGCCCCATAGAACCTTCCTTTGGAATTGTCTTCTAAGGATAGACTCTCCCAATTTTAGGATTAGTTTCGACCAACTCTCCTTCTCCTAGTTTGAGCTTTGATGTAGTGAGCATTCAATAGCTAAACCAACGCAAGCTTGTCTAACCTTACAGCCTAGTTCTCTGATACCACTTGATCTGAAAATCACTCTTCAGTGACCTTAGTCAAGTTATTAATGATTGAAGGTATTATAGACTCATGTGATGGTGTGTGTCTGTGTCATTTTAGGCAATGGATCTATTAGATTGCAAAATACACAAACACTTTGGAAAATGGAAAATAGCAGAGAAACATAGTAGGCAAATACAAGAACACAACAATTAATAAGGAGTTCACCCTATCCTTCGGGGTTACGTCTTTCATCCAGCTTTTAGTCGCGGCCTTCTTTTATTGTGTCTTTAAAGCAGAGAATTACAATGAGGAGCTCAATTTGAGTATCCTAAAATAGATAGTGTTTGGTAGGGTGGTTCCTCGATCCCCTAATCCACTACAGTACACAGACTGTTTTCCCTACCAGAACTCAACCTCTCTGGTCTTTAATGGAAGCAGTACAATGTGGTGCTCAATTCCTGACAGATCCTCTCAGGGATTAATTAAACCTCTCAAGCTCTTTGTCTTCTCGATGTTGCCTTTGGTCAGGTCGGCACTCTGTCTTTCTGCTTCTTGCTTTACTGTCTTTTCTTTGCTCTCACTCTCTCTGTCTTTGTTCTCTTCTCTCTGTGTTTGTTCTATGTCTATTCATGTTTTTAAAGCCAATCGATCTCATGACTACTCGCTTCCTCTTCTGCCCCCATCAGATCGCCCGTTGTTGCTCGCTTGGAGTTCCCTATCTCTGCATCATCATCAACAACTCACACAGAGTGGCCACTTTTCCTCTTACGAACTACGCCAGCTCTTCCTAGTCGGTTTGGGTTTTTAGTTACATCATGGAATGAGTCATCTGCCATCCTAATGGTCAAGTCAAACTTTAGAATTCTTTATGCTTCGGTTTAATCCCGTGTTAAATCTGGTTCCTCCATCGGGCATGATCTTAGTTTTCAGATCTTGAGCCCCCAGATCCTACGACATTCACTCATTTCACACGGTTGACTTGCTCGACTGTTAGTGTGCGATAAGCGGCGGTTTTCTCTCTCCTCCACCTACCATGCATCGGGCACTGAATGGAATCACTTGTTTTTCTCCAAATCTGCTTACTACCTAAGGATTCCCCTGATACACTACTGGTTTTGGAGCGCAGGACCTGCCTTTCGCCTTAGTGCTTTCCCCATGCTTTCCCAACTTCCATGTGACCGAGCGCTTTGAGGCTTTTCCTTCTCGAGGGGTTTTGCCCAGTGATGTGCGATTAGCACTAAGCACTAATTGTGCATAAGAAATTCCCTTTGTTTCTTGATCCAAACTTCCCAATGGCTAGTTTTTTCTCCTTCATAGACTCCATGGGCCTCGGTCAATGTGCCTTGACGGAGATCCTCATTGTTCTTTGCTGGCTCCAATCCACCACTGTCCAGAGGTCTTACTGATCGCTCTGTGTTCATGAATTCAAAGTTTTTGTCCTGATTTGATACAGTCATGGTACTGTGATAATTTTCATGGATCCAATTTGGATCAGTTGGCTTGAGGGAGCTTGCACCTAGGTTTAGAGTTAGCTACACTAACCAACAAAACCCTACAGTATTGGCCGTTCCGGAAACAACACACTTAGTAGATGTTGGAGTCTCACTTGAGGCAATGGTAGGGGATACTATAACTAGGTTTTTGCATCCAGAAGGCTATGTGATGTGGGGGTAAGGCATTTCTTCAGTTTAAAACTTCATTTAACCTTCATGAACACATTTCCTTAAAATACCCAAACTTAAAGAAACTTTCAAGTAAAGAAAGTTATGAACTTCACCTAAAAGTCTAGTCATGCATAGAATAATAGATAACAATTGATGCAAATATTTGCAGAGTAACTAAGATAATAATACAAATACGTATACAGAAAATACTTATCGTAAATACAAAAAAAACATAAATATACAGTTCAAACACATATTTTCTTCAAATAGTCTTTAATTATTCCAGATATTCAATACATATACATTCATACCCTGTGCATATAACTGTAGGGGCCCATGCACACAATTGCAGAATTACCAAAATCTCCATGCACACAATAGTAGGAGCCTTCCCCTTCACACAAATATAGAAAAATATTACACTTACAGACACAAAAATATCTCATCCATGAATTGATTGATTCCTTAGGCTTGCTAAGACATCTCTTTATATACATTTTCCTATTACAATACCATGGTTGGAAAAGCATGGGAGGATCTCAAAAGAATGCAAAACATAATGGGTTTTGACCTTCATAAGAACCCTTGAATCCTAGTAACATGCACGCTCCACTCCTTAAACTATGGAGGCTTTTACAAATCTTAGTCAAAATTGGACCGAGGGAACCCCATCCCAATAGGAGTGACCACACTGGTGGGGGTACCCTAGTTGGTACTTGGGTTACCACCCTCATTTCCCACACCCTTGTTGATGCTCGATGTTAGTATCCTAATCATACTAATCACTACCAGTTTTCCTTTCTATGTATTTAAGTCAATTTGTGAAATTTAGTCATGATCTTACAAATATCAACTCTAAAACATCATTTGGAGAAATAAGTGGTGTTTGGTCATGAGTGTATTTCCATAAGTGAGGTTTCATGAGTCAACTGTCATGTTATTTACAGGATCATACTTCATCATTGCAAGTGGTGTTGCGTTTTTTAAAGTGGGGCATAATTTTAACTAAACAAGACTCTAGACCATGTGGAGGCTTAAAACAACATGCTTGGCTTTCAAAAACATCCACCAAGCTCATTCTTCACCTTTTAAGATGCTCTAGACATTAACCACAAGTTTGTTGCACTATTGACAAAGCATTAGGGTTAGGGTTTTTGGTTTGGAGATGAATTTTTTACAATAGTTTTATGAGGATAATATGAATAAACCTAGCTAGTTTCAAGTTAAAACTATTCATGATTTTTGAGAAATGAGCCACCATCATCTACAACCATTTTTTGATTTTCTTAACTTTTTGGGTTAGATTTAGCTCACTTTCTTCTTCAAGAAGCATTACTATTATATTAACTTGCTGACAAAAAATCAACTCAATCTGATTCACCGTTTGGGAGATATTTAAAAAATATTAGTTGTTGCACATGGCCTACAAGGGAATGTTGCGCAGGGCCTAAAAGAGAAACTCTCTTCATCAAGTGTAGGTTTCCAAGTGTGTTTTTGGGTTTTCTAAGGTTTTTTAGTTCAACTGAAAGAAAATTAATATTTTCAATCAAAGAAATAGGAGTATGAAGCTTTATTTTCTTACCTACAACTCTGATGCGCATGCAAACAATCACCCCATTTTTGTCATATTTGATCGACGAAACCATATCTTAACCCCGTCTTTTCCATATGAGTAAGGCTGTTTAAGATTATAATAAATTTTGGTATCCTTTGCAGTGTATTTCATCATTGTTTCTAATTATTTCTCCTTCCATTCCTTAACATTGCACATAGCAGGTGCTGTGTACAGAAAAGTGATTTTTCCCACCTATCCACCTCCCTTGAAATTATGACATTTTTAGTGTATCATTCTTACATAAATTAAGTTGAAATTATCAAAGGTATTGGACATTTTGGAAGCATCCTGAGCCTATTCCTTGGCCAACTGAAGTGTATTTTCTCTTTATCATTGTGTTTAGGGTGTTGCGCATAAGATTTGTAGCGAGATTGGGGCCTCTTGAAAAGGGAAATTTTTCGAAACTTTTTTGTACTTATAGGGCATGGATACCTTCAGTACGGTCATAAAGCTATTAACCAAGAGTTTTTTATTAGTGTGCAACCATCTATGCAGTCAAAGAGAGAACAATATTTTTTTGCGCACAGGCATTGCACATAGAAATAGTCATCCATTTGGATAAAAAATACTTCCCCCAACATTGTCAAGCGAGTGATTCTATAGTTTCATTATTTATGTTTTGCTATGTAAACACTTCACTCATGATACTTTGTACAATTTTGATCTATTAGGTGTGTAGGCAAGATTATAGCTAATAGTCAAAGATACTTTCCTACTTTTCGGAATAGTGCTAGAATAGTGTTTTTTTGTTTCCTATCTTTATGAAAATAGTTCCATCTATTGGGGAACAGGTGGGTTTCGACCTCCTTTGATATAGAAATATTATTTTTTATATAGGATAGGATTTTGAATGTAAATGTTCTATTGGTTGAGTTTAGAGAGAAGACTTTTGGAGCACTATAATTTTGAAGACATTTTGCCAGTGAATGAATAGAATATCAAGTGATTTTCAGGGATTCTTGGGTCATAGTTTTGGTGGCTTCTTCTCCTATGACTTGTGATTTATATTATGTGTATTTCATCCCTTTAATGTACATCTTTCTTTCTTGGAAAAAACAAGATGATTGATTCAGAACTCATCCTTAATGATGCTCTGAATAGTTTTCCAAGTTATTAATGTTTTCAGCTTTAGAAAGACATTTTATAATTCATCTATTGTTTGATGCTCTAATCTTCTTGTCCTTAAATTTTTCTTCCTTCACCTTCAACAACAATTTAATATAAAATAATCACCAAAGCTTCCTATCTCGCCCCTGTGGAGAAAACCCTTTATTTTCCCATCATCACACTGCACATAAATCATATTTTGAGTATGATTCCATGCCCAATGATTTTCCTCCTTTGAGCTTATTACGTAGCATAATCTCCTATTTGTTGATTAAACTAAGTGAGGGATCCCTATCTAGGTTACAAGGGCTAGATTCTAGCCTGAATTGGTTTGTGGTTACCACTGCAATTTCCCTACTCAACCCAAGAAAACTACGAAGTGCTAACATTATGGTGACCATACTCGGGACTGGAAGGTTCCATATTCCCCGAGAAGGACTATCAAGTTTCATATCTAAATTTCGATGGTGGAAAATAGTTAGAAACAACAAGTTTCTACCTTTCACTTGACGAATCCAAACAAGAATAATCTAGATTTTCAAGTCCCACTAGTGTCTCCTCATTTTCAATATGAATTCTCAATCCAAAAGGTACTCTCCCATAAATCGAGATCACATTCTAGGTTTTCCAAATCAAATTCCTTGCATAGATTGGCAATCATATTTTCTAAAATTCAAAGATGAAAAAGGAGATGACTTTTCCTTTGATTTGATCAAATTTCATATGCGCAAACATAGATTATGAGTTGATTTTCATGAGGATTTTTTAATGAGGATATTTATGGTAACTTTAGAAGAAAAAGAACGGTCTTGATATGAAGGATTTTCTCCTGCTATAATTTATTCCCTTAAATACTTCTACACAGTGTTTTATAAGAACTATAAGGACATTTACTCTTTTATAGTGCTAGTTCAAACCTGCTGTGGAGATTTTTATAGCCTTCTGCAACATTTGGGAATTAATATTGATGACGAGGATTTGATTGATAATGAAATCAAGGAAACCATATCTAAAATATATTGTTCTTAGGAAAGCATAATAGTAGGAGCTAGCTAGCATGGCATTCGATACATTCTTCAACAGAATACAATTTCTCCTTTTATTATAGATCAAAATATTGATGTTCAAATTCATATTTATTTTTATTCTTGAGAGTGATGATGAAAGTCTACAACCCTTAGAATCTTAAAGAATGAAAATAGTAATTTGGATAAGTCATTATATTTAGAATTCTCCAATAATTTTGTGATTCAATTACACCAATAAAGAGTCATATTAGATTCCATGAAGAAGTGATATCTATGTATCACAACTATGATTTAGAGCTTAAAAGAATATATTAAAAGTAAAATGTTGTTATAGGTCCTTTGGATAGCCAAAATGATATTTTTTTAGTTGAAAAAAGAATGTTTTTATCTTTTATCTCATTAGGAAGAGGTTTATCAAAGATAATTTTTTGAAGTTGTATATGATACTTTTTAGTCTAATATACAAGAAGACAATGAAGACGTAGCGCTTTTTTATACCTTTGAAGATTAGGGTGATACTCTTGTTGAAGTACATGAAATATCATGTTTAGATGATACTCAAATGTATTCCACGGCTATTATTTCAAAATGTATAGAGATTCTCCCTGAGTTGCATGATAAGAGAGATGAACAATTTTCTCCTTTCTCATTGAAGGATGGTCTAAAGACTATTGAATTATAAACAAAGCAGCTAGTTGCAAATCATGAAAAACATCCTTACTCAATGATCAACAAATAGATAAGAAATCCCTTCACTATTTCTATAACCCTTTTGGTAGGTTGTTACAGTCGTTAGAATAGGATAATGTTGTTGTATTTATTGATTATGAGGAGGTTTTTAGTGGGAAGTTCAAGTTTCTATTTTATGAGTTTATTTTTCTACCTGGAGAATTTGAATGAAAGCTTTGGTTAAGTAGCAATTTTCTTCACTAGTTGCATTGGAAATTTGCTATTAATTGATATTGCAGTCATTTTAGCAGGTTGTAGTGAGTAGGTGGGATGAATAAGCTCAAGACTTTAAGAACTCCTTTCAGTTTTTGTTTGAAGAAGAACTTTCAAGTTTCAATGTACAGCTTAAGTTTCAAGTTCAAGAATGGATTTGGTTCAGTTTGAGGATTGGAGTAGATTACCAATTTGGTTTTAGTTGCAGTGGTTTCATGGTAGAGTATGTTGCAGTCTTGGGATCAAACCAATAGTTCAAGCTACTATTCCATGGTATTCTTGGCACCTCACAGGGATTCCATCCCCATTGGAGCGAATGTTAGTATCCTATAGTCATAATACTCACTATCAGTTTGATGTTTCAATGTATTTATGTAAATTTGTGAATTTTATTCATAATATTATAAAGATCAAGTCTCTAGACCATGTGGAGGATTAAAAGGACATTATTGGCCTTCATAAACATCCACCAACTTCATTCTTCACCTTTTCAGACACTCTAGACATTAACCAGAAGTTTGCTACACTATTGACAAATCATTACGGTTAGGGGTTTTTGTTTAGAGATGAATGCTTTACATTTTTGGAGAAAGGAGGTTTGAAATGGGTGTGCGTTATCACTAATATAGTTTCCTAATCATCACCAACATGTTCATATTGTTCAAATACCCCACTGTTTCCTAAACCATGAAAAATAGATGGTGCTACGCATGCACACAATCAATCGGTTTTCACCATATCTCTTAAAATTTGTACTCGTTTACCATGAAATTTGTATAATAGATGCATGTTATATGATGAATAAAATCACTCAATTTTAGGTTAAAATGCTTCACAATTTTTTATAAACTGAGCCATCATCATCTACAACCATTTTTGTATTCTCTAAAAAGTTATGCATCTTATTTAGCTCAAATGTTGTTTGGAGAAGAATTATGATTATATTAACTTTCTGAAAAAGTATCAGCTCAATATGATTCATCGTTTGGGGGATAGTTAAAAAATATCAATCACTGCACATGGGCTACAAGGGAACACTGCATGGACCTAAAAGAATAACTCTCTTAATCAAACACAAGTTTCTAGGTGTGTCTGTGGGATTGCAGAGGTTGTTTAGTTTAATTAAAAGTAATTACCTTGTTCTACCAAACAAATAGGCATTTGAAGCCTTATTTTCTTCCGTGCAACTTTGATGGGCATACTATTGATGTGCATATGCAAACAATCACCTCATCTTCATCATATTTGATTGAACAAACTATCTCTGAACCACATCTTTTGTTTATGAGTAATTTTTTTTTTACATTATAAGAAATTTTGGTATCCTTTGCAGGATAGTTCATCATTGTTTCCGAGTCGTTCTCCTTGTATTTCCTTAATGCTACACATAGCAAGTGTTGTGCACAGAAAAAATGATTTTTCCACATATCCACCTACCTCAAAATCATGAAATTTTCAGTTTATCATCCTTACATGAATTAAGTTGAAATTATCAAAGGTATTGGAAAGTTTGGAAGAATCTTGAGCCCGCCATTTGGCCAATTGAAGTATATTTTGTCTATATCTCTACGTTTAGGGTGTTTCACATAATATGAGTTGCGAGACTAGGGTTCCCTAAAAGGGGAATTTTTTGAAAAAAAAAATGGTACTTACAGAGAGTCGATACCTTCATTATTGTCAGTAGTGCATCAACCAAGAGTTTTTTATTAGTGTTCATCCATTTATGCAATCATAGAAAGAACACTCTTTTGTTCCACACCTATACTGTAATCTTTTTAGAAAACAAAATTCACCCTGACATTGGCAGGCAAGTGATTCTATGTTTTCATTATTTATGTTTTACTATGTAAACAGTTGACCCATGATATTTTGTACAAGTTCGATGTATTAGATGTGTAGGAAAAATTATAGGTAAGAGTCAAAGATACTTTCCTAGTCTCTAGAATAGTGGTTTTTTCTTTCTTATCTTTATGAAACTAGTTTCATGTATTGGGAAATAGGTGGATTTCGACCTCATTTGATCTAGAAAAAATATTTTGTATAAAGGAGAGAATTTTGAATGTAAATTTTTTGTTGGTTGACTTTGCAGAGAATATGTATTTAGCACTATAATTTTGAAGAATTTTTTCCAGTGAATGAAGCAGGTGATTTGCAGGGATTCTTGTGTCAGAATTTTGGCGAATTGTGCTCTTTTGACTTGTGAGTTATCTTATGTGTTTTTCGTTCCTTTAAAGTGCATATTTATTTCTTGGAAAAAATAGATTATCAATTCAGAATTCATCCATAATGATGCTCTGATTAGTTTTCCAAGTCATTAATGTTTTCATATTTAGAACAATCTTTTAGAATTCATCTATTGTTTGATGCTCTAATGTTCTTTTCCTTCAATTTTATTCCTTCACCTTCCAAAACAATTTAATCTAAAACTATCAACAAATATTCCTATCTCACCCTTATAATGAAACTATTTTATTTTCCCATCACCTCACTAGATGGAAATTAGATTTTGATCATGACTCCATGTCTAATGGTTTTCCTCCTTTTCTCATTAAGAGATCTCTAAAATAAAAACATTTTCAAGATTATTACCTAGCCTAATATCCTATATTTTCATTAATCTAAGAGAGGTAGCCCTCTCCAAGCTAGAAGGGCGAGATTATAGCCTAAAGTGGATTGTGTTTTCCTTAGAAATTTTCCTCCTCAATCTAGGAAAACTACAGAGTGCTAACATTCTGGAAACCATATTGGGGACCGAAAGGTTCCATCTTTCGCGAGAAAGACCATCAAGTTTCAAATCTGATTGATGATGGTGTACATTCGTCATACACAAGAAGGTTGTATATTTCACTTAGTGAATCCAATCAAGAAGAATCCATACTTTCAAATCCCATTGGCGTCTCCTTGTTTTCAAGATGAATTCTTAATCCATAAGGTATGATCTCATGAATCAAGATCACATTCTAGATTTTCCAAATCGAATGCCTTGCATAGATTGGCAATCATATTCGCAAAAATTTAAATATGAAAAAGGATATGATGTTTCCTTTCATTTGATAAAATTCCATATGCACATACATAGATTAGGAGTTGATTTTCATGAGGATTGTTTAATGAGGATAATTATGGTAACTTTAGAGAAAAAAACACAATCTTGGTATGAAGGATTGTCTCCTCCTAGAATTTATTCCCTTAAAAAATTCTACACAATGTTCTATAAGAGCTATAAAGATAGTTACTCTTCTATAGTCGTGGTTGAAACCTTATGTGGAGATTTTGAAAGTATTATGCAAAATTACGGAATTGGTATGGATAATGAGAATTTTATGGATAATGAAATCATGGAAATCTTCTTTTGACTATCTTATCATCAAGAAAGCATAATAGTAGGAGCTAGATTCCATGACATTTAGGAAAACCTTTAGCACAATACAATTTCTCCTTTTATTATAGATCAGAATTTTGATGTTCAAATTCATACTTTTTTCCTTGAGAATGATGATGAAACTCTATAGTCATCAGAATCCATAAGGAATGAAAACAATGATTTGGATAAGTCATCATATTTTTGAATTATTGAATATTTTCCTGAGTTATTTACTCCAATAAATAGTCATATTAGATTCAATTAAGAATTGATGCCTTCATATGAAAATGGCGCTTTAGAAATTAAAAGAAGATATGAAAAATAAAATGTTGTTCTAGGTTCTTTGCACAACCAAAATGACATTACATTTGAGTTGAAAAAAGAATTTTTTGATATTTTAGCTCATCAATAAGAGGTTTATCAAAGGTAGTTTTATGAAGTTGTATATGATACATTTATGTTTGAAATACATGAAGACAATGATGATGTAGTTCTTCTTTTGATTCCTTTGAAGATCAGGGCGATACTCGTGTTGAAGTAGATGAAAGATTATGCTTAGATGATCCTCAAACATATGCCATGGTTATTATTCAAAAATGTGTAGAGCTTCTCCCTGTGTTGCATGATAAGAGAGATGAAAATTTTTCTCTTTTGTCACTCAAGGATGGTCTAAAGACCATTGAATTGGAAACAAAATAGCTAGTAGAAAATCATCAAAAATAATCCTAAAAAATGATGAGAAAATAGATAGGTTGTTCCTTCATGATTTCTGTGACACTTTCGGGAGGTTGCTGCAGTCATTAGAAGAGGAGAATGGTTTTTTATTTTTGGATTATGAAGGTGTTTTTAGTGGAAGTTTGAGTTTTCATTTAATGATTTTATTGTTCTACCTGGAGAAGTTGAATGCAAGCTTTAGTTAAGTAGACATTACCTTGACTAGTTGCATTCGAAATTTGTTATTACTTGATATTGCAGTCATTTCAGTAGGTTAGAGTGAGTAGGTGTTGGTCATACCTAGTCAGAGTGGTTGGTTGTACAACTGTGAATAATGTAAATAAATAATAGAGAAGATAGAGAGTCATCAAGAAATGAACCAAACAGTCACTCCCTCTTGTATATAATAATGAACAACCTAAATGAATAACATGAGTTTTGATTTGAGGAGTTACCTCCTGGTCTGACATGGTACTAGAGCAGGAACCATTTTTTGGCTCTTTTTTTAATTTGTAACTCCTATTCTATTTTGCCTTTGTTTTACATCTTTTGCATGTTGACATCTCTGTCAAATCCCTGCAAAATCTCATTTATCATTTAATGCATTTGTTGAAGTGTGTTGCATTGGATCTAGTTGTTGAAGCCAAAGGCGCTATAATGACTTGGATTTCCTCCTACTCTGAGTATGGTATATACACCCTTTTGCATTGAAAAACCATACATCCTTTTTCATATTCACATATATCCTTTTTTGGTATTCCCTTGATCCGGATCTCAAGTTAGATAAACCCATATATATAAATATTGTCGGGTCTAAATTTTAATCGCATATCACAAATCTCTTGCCCCAATCAATACCGCTACATGTTTGCGATGTGATCATTCCCTTCATTAAACCCACTTGGACATAGTTCCCGAGGTTTCACTTTATTGGGCTTGTTCTCCACCGTTGATCTCAACCTCCAGATCTGACTGCTGACATTGATTTCGGGTGGGGGGGGGACACTTGCACAGCAGTTACCCACCTGAAAAGTGCCTTTTAATCTCCACCATTGATCATCACCTCAAGATCCGACAATTTATAGGAATTTTGGGTGCATTAATTGCACGAGAGTTACCCACCCGATACGAGTGGTTTTTTTCTCTCCCCTAGTCGCTACATGTCAACAACTTAGTGGAATCAGGCGCTGCCCTCTCAATACCACTTACTATTTTTTATTCATCCAAAATCCTGCTTGTAACCGATAATACACCTTTAGCCATGGTTAGCGCCTCGACTTGTTTTTCTTTCGATAACCATTAATCACTTACCATTGACAGCCCTGCTCTGTTCATCTCCTCCACTCATCTCCACTGTTCATATCTACCATACAAGGCAATAAAAGAAATACAGCTACAGTCTGACTCTAATATTCGGGTGAACATTGAATGTTGTTAAGTTGAACATTGTTGGTATAAAAATCATTTTATGAGTGAAATTTTGTAGCATCAATATTTTTCTCCATTGTACAAATATTTTACAACGCATTCAATTATATCTATTGTGGGAGTAGTTCTCAATGGAAAGGAGAATTATCCTGGATGGTCACGAAAAATCCAACACACTCTCATTTTTAATGAGCTATGGAAAGGAGTGTCTGTTGGAGAAGCAGACAAAGAGCTAGCCTAGCCTACCTCAGACAAGGAGCTTGCCATTTGGGAAAATACGAATAGCAAAGCCTATGCATTGATTGCAACATCAATAAGTGAAGAGATTAGTCAACACATTTTGCCATTTTCAAATGCATTCGAAGCCTTACAAAAGCTGAAGGAATTCTATGACACACACTCTACACTTGAAGTTGTTCAACTCATGATTAAACTCTTCACCCTTGAATTACAAAATAATGATCCTCTTGCTTTTGCATCCGAAGTAAAATCTATAATGCATGATATCAAAGTCACTAATTTTGAATTGGATATTCCTCTAATCACTTTTCTCAAGGCACTTTATCCTACTTACTCCAATTATCTTGAGTCATTGCAGGCAAATGGAAATGTCAAAGATATTACCTTCGAATCTCTTGTGAAAAAAATTGCTGAAGGAGAGAAAGCCTTTGGAAAGATGACAAGCCCTAAATCTTTTGAAGAGGCTGTATGCCTTGTTCATAAAGAAAATAATCTTGCCCAATATTCTTCCAGAGGAAGAGGTGGTTGAAGAGGAAGAGTAAAATATTTCAGAGGCGGGGGGGGCAGACACTCTCAAGGAGAAAAGTCATATTTTCACTGCATATGCTACAAAAGAAATGGATCACATGATGCCTCCACATGCAAGTTACCTTGGGACAAAATTGAGCAGTAAAGAAACCAACCCAAAGGTAAAACTAACGACACAGACAAAGGTAACACACCTGAATATGCTCATTATGTTGTGGCACAATGTAATTTTGGAGTAAATAAAGACTTATTTAATGCTTCACTTGCTTCTTCGAAAAATGATTGGTTTCTTGATTCAGGAGAAACTTGCCACATGAATCATAGAAAATATTTTTTGGAAGAATTTATTGACAATGTTGATGGAGTAGTATACTTTGCAGACCAATCAAAACTCAAGCCATCAGGGCTTGGCACAATCAGGCTCAAATTTCCTGGTCTTCCACACTTTCTTCTGCATCATGTTCTATATCTCCCATAACTAAGGAGAAAATTATTGTCCTTGGTCCACATCTACCAGTAAGGACACTTCATTCATATGTTTGATGGCAAGCTTGAGGTGAGAAAAGCATATGACCAATCACTTGTCATGACAAGGATAGAAGAAGAAAGGCTTCTCAAGCTGTAGGGTACCTCTACTCGTACACAAAATTTCTCATATAATTCTCATTATTAAGAAGGTACACTTCCATCAAGTTTATTATGGCATGCTAGATTTAGACAATTGACCTATGAGAGTCTTCGCTTGTTGAAAAACAATGGTGTTACTAGTTTTCCTAAAATTCCTAGGAAGCTTAAGCAATGTGATGCTTGCATACTAGGAAAGCATACCAAATAGTCCTTTCATGATTCACACTCCAGAGCACACAGAAAACTTCAGCTCATTAATTTAGATTTATGTGGTCCAATTCTTGTTTCTTCACAAATGGAAATAAATATATGATGACATTTATTGATGACTACACTAGAATGTGTTGGGTTTATTTATTGAAGAACAAATCTGATGCTTTTCAAACATTCAAGAACATTCATGCATGGATTGAAATGATGCAAAATCTCATATTGGATCCATTTGCACTGATAATGGAAAAGAATACACTTCAAATGAATTTGAAAACTATCTTCTCCAACATAGGATCAAACATCAAACAATTGTGCCTTATAATCCCCAACATAACGTAGTAGTTGAAAGAATGAATAGGATAATCTGAAATATGGTACGTTCCATTTTGTTCTTTAAAAATGTAAAAATGATATTTTGGGCTGATGCAATCATATGTACTATATATATAAAGAATACATGTCCATATAATGCCATCAAAAAGAAGACTCCTTATGAAATGTGGTATGGGCACATTCCTTCAGTAAAGCATCTCAGGGTCTTTGGTTCCACCTGTTATGCCTTGATACCAAAGGTACATAGAAACAAACTTGGTGCAAGAAGTCATAAGTGTATCTTCCTCAGGTATTCAAACACCTCCAAAGCATATTGTCTCTATGATGAAGTCAACAAAAAGTTTGTTTTATCTAGAGATTTAATCTTTCTTGAACCATCCAAAACTGACAATATTGCTCAAAGGCAACTTGATCACTCGAATAGATTCACAAATGCTAAATCATTTCAAGCATTTGATAATTAGATTCCACATCTTGAAGGGGGGATTCCTATACTATATCAATCTGTGGAATCTTATTCTAAAGCACTCTCTCCCCTACATGAAACTCCAACAACGGATGATACTTTGAGTGATGTGATTGACGGAATTGGGAGACTCAATCTTGATTCAGGCCCAACTTAATCAATGGAGCAACCTAGACCATCTAAGAAAGGTCCCCCAAAGTGGCTGACAAAGACCCTTGAAATCTTTCATCCTGATGAGGTTGGAAAGACAGCAACTAGATTTTTCAAACCGGAAAAATGGAGGTAATGTAGATGACTCTGATTCGCCTGTTGATATGGATGTTTCATATGATTGTGAATTCAATTTGTCTATAGATTTTGAACCAACTTCCTTAAAAGAAGCTTCTTCTCATGATGAATGGAAAGAAGCAATGGAAAAGAAGTATGATGCCCTGATAAAGAATGGCACTTAGAAGTTGGTTGATCCTCCATTGGGAGCTAAACCAATTGGCTGCAAGTGGGTCGACAGGAACAAGTATAAAGCTAATGCCTCACTTAACAAGCACAAAGCCAAGCTTGTGGAAAAAGGTTTTGCAAATATGGAAGGGGTCGATTATGAGGAAACTTTTGCCCCCACAGCAAAATGGGCTACCATCTAGACATTCTTTTCCCTAGCAGCTTAGAACGGTTGGAAAGTCCATCGAATGAATGTAAAAACTGCTTTCTTGAATGGAGATCTAAAAGAAAATGTTTTTATGTACTAGCCTTAAGAATTTTCTATGAAAGGACATGAACATAAAGTATGCAAACTTGTCGAATACTTGTATGGCCTCAAACAAGCACCACGAGCCTGGTATGAAAAACTGACTCAGCATCTTCTGAAACTCAATTTCAAACATTATGATCTTGATGATGCAACTTTGTTTGTCAAGAAAGTTGGAAAAACAATTGTATATCTTGTGTTATATGAAAATGATCTTTTGATGAGAGGGAACAATGAAAGCTACATTGCATCGATAAAGAAGGAATTCAAGAAAGGTTTTGAAATGACCGATTTGGGCTATGTTCATTACTATCTTGGTATTGAAGTAACTCAACTTCTGAAGTCCATATTACTTTCTTAAGAGAAGTACATTGGACATCTGTCGAACAGGTTTGGCATGACTGAATGCAATCATCTGACAACTCCAATGGAACAAAACTTAAATCTCACATCCATTGAAGGAAAATAATTTGAGGATGTAACAAAGTATAGGAAGCTTGTAGGAAGTCTCAACTACCTAACTACTACCAGACCATACATTTCATTTGTTGTTGGAATCCTCTGCAAATTTATACAAAAACCTTGTGAGGGACATTAGTCTACTACAAAAATAATTCTAAAGTACTTGAAGGGAACTCAAGACTTTGGAATCAAGTATACACAGGTGGGAGACTTCAGCTTGATCAGATGCTTTGATTCAAACTTTGATGGAGAAAAAGAAACTAGGGTATCTACTTCATGTTATGGTATGAGTTTTGGATCAAGAGCTATCTCTTGGAGATCATGCAAACAATCAATTCCAGTAAATTCTAGAACATAGGCAAAATATGTGGTAGCAGCTGAGGCAACAAAAGAAATTTTGTGGCTCAGGAAAATTCTTGAAGCTTTGCAGGTAAAACAAGTACAATCGACTCCACTCATGATTGACAATACCTCCTTAATAAATTTGGCCAAGAACCCAACTTTCCATTATTGAACAAAGCACATCAATACTAAATATCATATGATTCAACATCATGTTGAGGCCAAAACAATCCATCTCTGCCATTGTTCCACTAATGAGCAAATTGTAGACATCTTCACCAAAGCACCTAGAAGGGAAAAGATTGAAAGATTCAGAACAATGCTTGGACTCACCAACATCCCTTCAAATTAAGGGGGGGGAATGTTGACACCTAATCAGTGGGATTGGGTGTACAACTGTAATTAATGTAAATAAATAATAGAGAAGATAGAGAGTCATCAAGAGATGAACCTAAAAGTCACTCCCTCTTGTATATACTAATGAACAACCTGAATGAATAACATGAGTTTTGATTTGAGGAGTTACCTCCTGGTTTGACAACTGTAATGAATAAACTCAACACTTTGAGCTCTTTTTTAGTTTCAATTTGCAACAAAGATTTCATTTTTCAATGTACAATTCAGGTTTTAGTTTGATGATTGGAATAGATTACAAGTTTGGTTTCAGTTGAAGTGGTTTCACGGTAGAGCATTTTGAAAGTTTGAGATCATCCCAATTGTTCAAGCTACTAGTCTATGGTGTTTTTGTGACCTCACAGGGAGGATGTCATCTCCATTGGATCCAATGTTAGTATCATATACTCATATTAATCACTACCAGTTTGGTTTTTCTATGTATTTAGCTGAATTTGTGAAGTTTAATCATGTTCTAATAAATATGAAGTATAAAAATCATTTGGAGAAATAAGTGGTGTTTTTTCATGAGTGTCTTATCATAAGTGAGGTGTCATGAGTCAGTTGTCATGTTATTTACAAGGTCATACCTCATCATCACAAGTGATGCCACATTTTTGAAAGTGGGGCATCATTGTAATTAAAGAAGATTCTAGCCCATGTGGAGGATTAAAACGACATACTTGGATTTTAGAAATGTTCATGGAGTTAATTCTTCACCTTTTAAGATGATCTAGACATCAACTAGAAGTTTGTTACACTATTAGCAAAGCATTAGGGTTAGGGTTTTTGGTCTAGACATAAATCTTTTACATTTTTGGAGAAAGGAGGCTTGAAAGGGTTTTTTTTTATCATGTATATAGTTTTAGCATCATCACCACCATGTGCAGCTTGTTCGGAGATCCCATTGTTTCTTAAACCATGAAAAATAGATGGCACTATGCACGCACACAACGAACATATTTTCACCATATCTCCTAAACCCTGTACCCATTTACAATCAAATTTGTACAGTACAGTCATGGGTATAATATGAATATACCCACTTAATTTTAGATTCAAATGCATCACTTTTTTTGCGAAATGAGCCACCGTCATCTACAACCACTTTTTTATTCCCTTGAAATTTGTGCATCTTGTCTAGCTTAAATTCGTTCTAGAGAAGCCTTATGATTATATTAACCACCTAATGAAAAATAGACTCAATTAGATTTGTTGTTTGAGAGATATTAAACAAATATCAATCGTTGCAGGGGAATGTTGTGTATGACCTAAAAGAGAAACTCTCTTCATCAAACACAGGTTTCTAGGTGTGTTTTGGGGTTGGCAGAGATTTTTTAGTTCAATTGAAACAAATTTACCCTATTCAACCAAATAAATACGAGTTTTAAGCCTTATTTTCTTACCTGCAACTTTGGTGCACATACTGCTGCTGTACACACTTACTGCACATGCAAACAGTGAACCCATTTTGATCATATTTGATCGAACAAATCGTCTCTAGAAACCCGTATTTGCTATATGAGTAAGTTTTATTTAATTATAATAGATTTTGGTATCCTTTGTAGTGTATTTCATCGATATTTCTAGGTCTTTCTCCTTCCATTTCCTTAACATTGCGCATAGCAAGTGCTACACACATACACAGTGATTATTTCCACCTACCCACCTGCATTGAAATAATGAAATTTTCAATTTATCAGCCTTACATGAATTAAGTTGAAATTATCAGAGGTCATGGAAATTTTTGAAGCATCTTCATCTAGTCTTTGGGCTAATTAAAGTGTATTTTCTCTCTATCGTTGTGTTTAGGGTTTTGCGCACATGATAAGCAATGAGAATGGGGATCCTCGAAAAGGGAATTTTTTGAAAAAGAAAATTTCTACTTATGGTGCATGGATACCTTTGTTACAGTTAGCAGGGAATCAACCAAGATTTTTTTATCAGTGTGGAACCATCTATGCGGTCAGAGAAAAAACATTCTTTTGTTGCACATAGATTCAGTCATCCTTTTGGACAAAATTTTTCACCCCAACATTGGAAAGTGAGCGATTATATGGTTTCATAATTTATTCTTTACTATGTAAACACTTCATTCATGATATTTTGTACAAGTTTGATGTATTAGTTATGTAGGCAAGATTATAAGTAATAATTAAAGATACATCCCTAAATTCCAAAATTGTTGTTTTTTCTTTCCTATATTTATGAAATCAATTCCATCTATTGGGGAACTGGTGTGTTTCGACCTCCTTTGAGCTAGAAACAAAATTTTGTATATAGGAGATGATTTTGAAAGTAAAGGTTTTGTTATCAAAACTAGCTCAAGAAAAGATAGATCAACGCCTTAGAATTCAGCCTCTTCGAGGGGGCTATTAGCCTCTTGCTACAACAGGTTACTCATATTTCATGATGGACATTTTTACAAGCCAAATATGTCATACTTTGCATGCTGCAATACTCCATATTTGCTAACAGTCACCAAAAAAAAGAGGCCATGAGAGAATGCTACTCAAAGTTCATCTACTGCATTCCAATTTTGAAGAGTTATTTCATTTTTGTACAAATTTTCAGCTAAAGGGAGGTCCAAAACGCTTAATCTTGGTCTCCCTAGGTTTCAATTTCCCGTTTTAGAATATAGAGAATGAATAATCTGTCCAAACAGCCTAATCTTGGCAGATTCTTAGATAGGTAGAGAACCAAAGGAGCCCAACTGCTTAATCTGGGTCCTTGGAAGAAATAACTGTAGATGTAGATAGGAAGACATCAAAAGAAAAAGTTGAAAAGCTGGGTTTGCAAGTCCAAGTGCACCCAAACCAAAAAGAAGAAAAAATGTTAGGTAAGTAGGCTGGGTAGGTAATTTTGAGGTTGCAGAATGTTGATTTGTGATTAATTCCACATTTTCAAGTGTTACACTCATACAGATCACAGTCAGCAGGCAGTTCCCATTTGAAGGACTTCAAGCGAGGTATGACTAACTTCCTGTTCTTCTTACTCCCTAAATCATTTACTAATTTCCCCTAAAAGGTCAAGATCTGCTTGATATCTCTTAGCTTCATCATTTTCCATATCATTAGCCTTGGTAAAGGTCTGCTTTACTCAAGGAGGGTCCATATTTCGCTACAAAGTTCTATCTCCCCTTGAAAGCCTAAGATCTCTAGAACTTAGCGCTCTTCTTGTCATTTTCATATTAACTACTGACATTATTATTTAACTCCCTATCTATTTTTCCTTCCCCCTATTAAAACTATGTTAATAGCTCGCCTATGTAAATATCCCCTCCCCCTGGTTGAAATATAACCATAAACATCCCTTGGGACTTACTAGGTCATCTGGACCTTAGTAAGAGCCACCATATTTGCATAAATTTCCCCCCAAGGTGTTTGGACGCCTTCCAAAACACAAAAAACCTCCCTTCCAAATTCAAAAAACCCTCCCCGCGCATTATATTTTTGAATTTATTAGTTTTGGTTAATAAATCACCAAGCGCCGAAACCCATTACACCATTTTCCTAAAGTCTAAACCCACCCGCGCCGTGAAATATTAAAGGTTTATCGTGCGCACTCTTTGAATAAATCCTGTGCACTTTCTTTGCCCATCCACCGTCGGATCTCCTCCCCCAGATCTGAAAACCCTTGTTCATATCGGGCGCCCTCTTGTGTGGCCATGTTAGCACCCGATGTCCGACGGTTTTACCATCGTACACCGGGACAGCTGGCGGCTTCCCATTACATTGGGCCACCACTGACAGAAACCACTTCCGTATCAAAAGCGGTCTGATGCCCTGCCAAAACCACCCTCCCCTCCTGTAACAGGAGCGTTGCGTCATCCCGCCACGTCAGCTCCACCTCACCCCTTCTTGCCTGCGCCTGGCCCACGTCACCTGCCACCCTGTCCCGCCACGTCATCACCCCGCCATACTGCCACGTCACCCTACTGACGGCAGCATGCTGACGTCAAATCTGTACAAGAGGACCCCACTGCTGACATCATGTTGACTTCATCCGCCATACAGCTGACGTCATGCTGATGTGAGAAGCGAAAAAAACGGAAAAACGCGCAAGCGCGAAAGTCGAGCTTCAGAGCTCCAGAATGAAAAACAGAGGCAGTTTTCGATGCACGATTAGCGTGAAGCGCTAATCACGTTCGCACTAATCGTGCACCGCTACGGGAAATGAGCCATATTGGAGAATCTTTAGGGAATCGTTTGATTCCTCGGCCATTTTTGCACCGAAAAAGGCAGAAAAGGCCCGATTTTGCCAATTTAAACGTATCTGAAGACAGAGAGAGACCCAGTTCAGAGGTTAAAGTGTATCAGAGAAGTTGTGAAGATAAAAAGCATGTCAAAGAGTATCAGAGTAGCGGAAAAGTGTATAAGAGGAGATTTTCTAAGGGCTCAAGGAAAATCCAACATTAAAAGGAAAGTCCTGAAAGTCAAGAAGCAGTTGAGGATGCATTGAAAGCTCACTAGCACAAATGACTGCACATTAAACTCACAGTAGATCAGTGGACCAAAACTCAATGCACAGTTATGACAGAACCACTGCACCAAGCCACAAAGGACATCACATTAACTCAATTTTGATCGAGGTGCCACTAGCACAGCCCAAAGAAGATTTATTGAAAGTTAATTCCAGCATAAGTTAGGTTTAGAAAGCTTTTTCCATAGACCTGTTAGGTTGGTTGTAATAAATAAATTTAGATATTTTTCTTATATATACCACCCTGAAAAATGGAGTAGGGGTTGGTTGGTTGTTTGATCTTTGTTAGTTTGATATTTTGCTCGAGCAGAGACTCGCATTGTAAATTTGATACTTTCTATAATCAAAGACTGCTGAAAGCATGAATTCTGAAATTGTCTGCTGTGTTTAGCTGGTCGAGGAGTGACTATGGAATTCTTGTGCTTCGGCATGGTTCAATAAGTGTTTCTTTAACTCTATTTAGTTTTTATGTTTGTGTTATCATCAATCCACCATCTAAATTGAAGAAAAGAAGAATAGTTTAGGATTTGCTTGGCTGCACCCTAGGCTGAATCTCTGCAATTTATCCATGTTTTCATTAGGAATAGTTATGAACATACATACTTAAATGATCTTGTTTACGCTATTTCTTTCACATATGAATGTCAGTTTAGGAATTCTTAAATGCTCCTAGATAACCATTCATTCACTTCTCCTCCCTGTTAGTTGATGAAAGATTCATAATTGCCTTTCATCCCTGACCATCATCCCATCTTTTCAACAAATTTGGTATTGTTTTATGTGTAGCTATCTTGCTCCATAATCCTCTTGTAACCAAGAAAACACAACAGCAAGCCTTAATCCATGACTCCATGCCCAATGGTTTGAAACTATCACACTTTCCCTTGCCTCTCTGCCTGGAATTATCTTCCTTATATCCAAACCCCATCCAAACAAAAAATTAAAACCCCTGAACCCAATAACTAGCCTAAAATAATCATCAGCAAAGCTAAATCATTAAGAGAGAGCCCCCTCTGATTGCAGGTGGGCTAGCACCTACAATTCAAAGATTGGTTTGTGTTTACCTCGGCCGTATCCCTTCAGGAGCTTAGGGACAACCCGAGTGATAACATAATGGCAACTCTGCTGGGGACCTCCTCAGATAATCTCACAAAACCAGTCGGAAGCTCCACAGAGGAAGAAACCAACCTTAAAAAAGTTCGGTCAACCTGTGTTTTTAGAAAATTTCCCAAAAACCAAGTTAGAAGATGGCTCCCAAGAAGCATTCGCGCTACACCAGATCAAATCCAGATCCGAATCCCCCCGCTGTTTTTAAAAACCAACATAATCCCTAAAATCCGTAGAAAGCAAGAGAATCAAGAAGATTTTACTGATTCTATTCCCGATACAGTCCAACCTAATAGCATTTTAACCCCTGTCAAAGTTTTGTTCTGTTCAAGCCCTTCTTCCCTGTGTTCGTCATCCACTTCCCCAACCGTTGTATCCACACCTCCATTCACTGCAAATACTACCATTACCACTCCTAATATCCCAGTCACTCCAGTTGTTCCACTTATCCCTGTCGTTCCACTTATCCCTGTTAACATGGCTAATAGATATGCGCCCTTACAGCTGCCTGCTAATCCTGGGGCTATGCCTTAGGACTATCAGACAAAAATTACCTATTTTGATGGCACAAATTCCTGCACAACCCTACAACATACCAAGAAAATGCAGGATTACTTTGAGAGTTATGAGATTGATGATGACAGTGTGAGAATGAAGGTTTTTGTCCAAAGTTTGACCAGCGATGTCAAAACCTAGTTTAGATCACTTACACCCAATTCCATATTAAATCCATAAGCCTTATACCAAACATTTATTAACATATGGGAGAAAAAGAAAGACCCCTTGCACATACTATTTGAGTATGATACTATCAAAAGAGGACCTTAAGAGGCTGTCTTGGATTACCATGCAAGGTTTAATAACGTTTACAATGCAATACCTCAAAATTTGAGACCTCCACCTGATCTTTCTTTTTAAAAATTCCCTGATGGTTTTGACGCTGAAATGGCATATCAGTTAAGGGAAAGAGCCCCTCTACGCCTTGCAGAGATGCAAGATGTTGCTGTCAGTGTGGAGGCAAACCTAATTGCCAAAAGAAATAGAGCCAGAACCGAGAGAAGAACCACTTTCAAGGAAGAACCCTCAGCCTTAGATCAAAAACTAGATGCTATCATCAGCGGCATGCATAGGCTAGGACACAGAGTAGAGAGCGTTGAGAGAAAATCATCATGGGAAGGACAACAGTCCAACACCATAAGGAACCCGAACTTCAGGAAAAATCAGACCACAAATGCTGGAAGGGCTAGTCCCGACCATGATATTAGGCCTCCTTTCCAAGAAAACTATGCGGAGGCATCCAAATCCAGTGAGCCCATAGATGAGACTCACATGAACCTGATCGATTCGAAAAATGAACATCAAATATTTCTCACTGAAGACGACCGAAACTACCCTGATGTAAAACAATTTTAGACCAAGTCAGGAGAGTCTTTTGATTTCAAACAAGGTTATGATTATGTTGTGTATGAAGTGAACAAACAATATAAGTTAAGAACAAGGACCATTGATGTCCCTGCATCTAGCAGAACAAAGGATACCAAACAGCCCAGCAAAATTAAAAACAATGTTGTCATAATAGAACCAGCTGATATTGACGTCCCAAACACGCACCAGGTAACTGTATAAGATATAACAGATGCACAACCTCCTATTGATAAGCCTCTATCTTCCTCTCCCTCAAAAGAAAGTCTGAACGAAACTCCAAAAAATATTCCAAAAACAGAAATACCACAAACTGTCATTCATCATAACGCTGACACTCAAAAAGAAAACACAGAGAGTGTTCCCGAAAAAGAGAAATCTGCTACTACCAACGTTAAGAATCCATTGGAGAAACCATTCAACTTAGAAGCAGAAATTGGAAAACTCAAGATATCCATTCCCCTCTCAGAACTTGCCAAACATGATGTATATAGGCAACAAATCCAAAGGTCACTTCAACTACCAGAGGTCAGGGAGGATGTAAATGTTTTAGATGATACCCCTGAGCTACTGTTTGGTCCAGAATTTAACGGAAAATCAACATATGGACCTATTCCACCATTTTATGTCAGTCTGCACATACATGACAAAATCTTGCATAGTGCTATGTTTGACTCAGGAGCCTCACATAACCTTATGCCCAAAGCTATAATGGAAAATCTGAACCTTGATGTCACAAGACCCTATAAATATTTATACTCCTTTGAATCAAGTCATATCAAGTGTTTAGGCTTAATCAAAGACCTTTGTGTGTCTCTAGTCCAATTTCCCAACAAGATAATCCTAATGGACGTAGTAGTCGCTGACATTCCAATGAAGTATGGCATGCTCCTATCAACATCATGGGGGGCGAAAATGCAAGGATCTCTTCAAATTGACCTCTCTTATGCCACTATATATGTCTTTGGGAAACCAAAGAGACTTTATAGGGAAACACTGATGAAGTATGTGGTAAGCAGTGAGGAAAAGCCCAAAAATTTTCCAATTTACTCAATCCATTATGATATAGATTCTTTTATTTTATTTAATGATGACACCAATCCTCCAACTGATGATAAGCCTTCAGCCTTAAAGCAAGAAACATGCATCAGTGAGGAATCAGTTCCCAATGCCCATGAACTTATCACAATAGTCAAGGCAACCAGCAAACAAGAAGAACCTCCCGAAACAAAAATGATAAGTCTGCCCAATCCTCAGATAACTGAAACTCTTAATACAAACCTTAAGCAAGAAAGCACATGGTATTTATAGTTTGATGGTATGTCAATAAATTATGAGCAGGGGTGGGAGTATGGATCTACAATACACATGACAATCACGTAGAAGGCCATGCCTATAGACTAAATTTTAGATGTACAAACAACATGGCAGAGTATGAAGCTCTCCTCTTAGGCCTAAAATTGCTCAAAATCCTAGGAGCTACAAAAGTGTCCATTCTAGGTGACTCCGATTTGATTATACAACAAATAAAAGGTAACTTTGTTACTAATGACAGTAGAATGAGAGCTTACAGGACTGCTGCCACACAAATACTCAATTCTTTCAATGAGTCCAAGCTAGCCAAAATTTCAAGAGACCATAACATTCATGCTCACAATCTAGCAACTTTTGCTAGCACATGCAAGGTTCCCTTTGAACCAAATCACCGTTTCACTGCTGAGATAAAACATAGACCCCCGGTCCCCAACAATGTTAAGGATTGGCAAGTGTTTCAAAATGATGCCCAAATTAACAATTTCCTTACTCTTGAGGGTGAATTTTTTGAACAAAAACATTGACATGGATGCCATTAACGATTCCCAACAGCTAACAAAAGAAAATCACCCGGCTGTAACAGCTGCAATAGCTAAACAAATCCTTAACCCAACTGTTTTTTACAATGCAAACATAGAGCAGTTGAAACAAATGTGTTTAGAAGGAACACCTAGAGCAGAGGATGAGTTTATTGATCTAAAGAGTAATTTTCTACCTACTGGCCTTACTCCATTAGAAGACATGTTCGCTGAAAATGATGTGCCCAAAAAGCCAAAAATGGAGCCTCTAAATGCTTCTATAGAAGAACACAACATAGGAACAGTAGAACAGCCTAAAATGATTAAGTTGTCCAAAAATCTACCCCTGACCAAAAACCAAAATATGTCGATCTGTTCAAAGAATTCCAAGATGTATTCGCTCGGAGTTATGAGGACTTGAAGTCCTATGACACCTCAGTAAATTCAACACACCATTCCCTTAAAACCAAATCAAAAACCATTCAAACAGAAACTCAGAAGAATCAACCCCATGCTTCTTCCCCTCATTAAAAAAGAAATAAAGAGAATGCTTGAAGCAGGTATCATTGCACCCATCATATTTTCTGAATGGGTATCTAACTTAGTTCCCACAAGGAAAAATTAGGAGAGATTAGACTGTGTGTAGACTTGAGAAATTTAAACCAGGTCTCTCTAAAAGACCACTACCCTTTGCCTAAAATGGACCATATCTTATAAAGAGTAGTGGGATCATCTAGAATTTCTTGACTAGATGGATTTTCAGGATTTAATCAAATACTTGTTCACCCAGATGACCAAGACAAGACGGCCTTTACCACACCGTGGGGAACATTTAAGTACGTTAAAATGCCTTTCGGGTTAAAAAATGCTGGTGCTACCTTTCAAAGCGAAATGGATATTGCATTTGCCAAGGAGATACATGATTTCCTTGTTGTATACCTAGATGACCTAACCCCTTTCTCCAAATCTAACCAATAGCACCTTAAACATATAAGGCAAATTTTCATGACATGCAGGAAATATGGCATTTCCTTGAATGCTAAGAAGTCCCTTTTTGCCCTTGAGGAGGGCAAGCTCCTAGGCCACATCATATCAAAAGATGGGATTATAATTGACCCTGAGAGAATTCACGCTATCATCCAAATCCCATATCCAAGAAATATAAAAGAGCTGCAAGCATTCTTAGGAGAGATCAATTTCCTAAGGAGATTTATCCCAAACCTAGCTAAGCTAATGAGGCTATTGAGCAATATGTTAAAAAAATATGCCAAAGTAAGATGGTCTCTTGAAACCAAGCAAGCTTTTGAGAGTATCAAAACTTCCTTGACTCAAACGCCTGTCCTCACCAGTCCACAATTCGACAAAGATTTATCATTTTTTCTTTTGCATCTAAGCACACCATAGCCGCTGTCCATTTGAAAAAATATGATGAAGGTAATGAAAATCCAATTGCTTTCTTCAGCCGAGCTTTGAGAAATGCACCCTTGAAATATCAGATTATGGAAAAGCAGGTTTATGCCCTGGTTAAGGCCATCAAAGACTTCAGAGTTTACATCTTATACTCCCATGTGATTGCCTATGTCCTAAACTCTGTTGTAAAAGATATATTAACTCAAGAGGGACTAGAAGGCAAAATAGGCAAGTGGATTTCCAGCATTCTTGAATATGACATTGAAATAAAACCTACCAAGCTGATAAAAGGACAGGGTTTAGCCAAACTAATCTCTGAAACAAATTTCCAAGCCTTAGACATTAATCAACTGGACAATGAACCAGAGCTGGCGACTCCATAGATCAGTGAAACCTTTTTGCAATCCCCATGGTATGATGATATTTTCTTTGTATTGTTAAACCTGTGTCCTGCCCCAGGATTGTCCAGGACCAAGAAAAGATTTTTAAGGATGAAATCATCAAATTTTTGTGTCATAGATGGTGCTTTGTTCTGGAAGAATCATGAAGGAATATTTCTTAATTGTTTGACTATGAATGAAACTAACAACATCATGAAATAATTCCATGTAGGGGACTGTGGAGGACACTTATATTGGAAGTCCACTGCTGAAAACATTTTAAGGGATGGTTATTATTGGCCCTCTCTTTTTGCATATGCCAAGAAGTTTGTTGTTTCATGTTACAAATGCCAAATCTTTGAAGGGAAAAGAAAATTACTGCCTCTGCCCCTTAAGCCCATTTCAACCGAAAATCCTTTTCAACAGTGGGGTCTTGAATTCATTGGAGAAATTCATCCCTCTTCCTCAGGCCAGCACAAGTGGATTCTAACAGCCACTAATTATTTCACTAAGTGGATTGAAGCCATCCCATGTAGACAAGCCAATGACTCCACCATTATCCAATTCCTTGAGAGCAATATCCTTTCCATATTTGGCTGCCCTGAAAATATTATCACTGACAACGCTGTTGCCTTCAAATCCAAAAAGATCATCAATTTCTGCCACAAATTCCATATTACCTTGGGCCACTCCAGAGCCTACTACCCTCAAGGCAATGCCTTGGCCGAATCATCCAACAAAAGCCTCATCAACATCATAAAAAAGATGCTAGAGGAAAACAAAAAGAACTGGCATAGGAAGCTCACAAATGCTCTGTGGGCAGACAAACTTTCAACTAAAAAATCCATTGGGATGAGCCCTTATGAGCTAGTATATGGCATGGAGGCCAAATTTCCCTCGTATTTAGGCATTCCTACTATCGAGCTGTTGCAGGAAATTCAGGTTGAACCAAATGACATGCAGAGAAGAGTAAATCAAACCATTCATCTTCAACAAGCCAGAGAACAAGTGTATGACAGAGCTCAAATGTTGCAAGAGAAGCTCAAAACGATGTTTGATAAGAAAGCTAAAGCAGAGGATTTCTGGGTTGGCAGCAAAGTTCTAAGATGGGACTCATGAAGAGAGGACAAGGGCAAGCATTCAAAATTCGATTCTCTGTGGAAAGGGCCATACATTATCAGTGTTGTGCAAGTTAATAACACATATTTTCTCAAATCTCTGGATGGCAACACAACTGAAGAAGGCCCTATTAATGGCCGAATGCTAAAACATTACAATGATCCCTTTTGAAAGAAAGAACAGGCGGTGTTATTTTCTGTACATAAAATGTTTGTATATATCGGCACTTTGATTTGATTTTGTAACAGTCCAGATGAAGAAGCACGCAGAAGAAAGCAGGCGGTGCTACATAATTCACTGGAAAATTAGTAGAGGGAAAGTGTTGTGTGTGGTCCAAAAGTTCAAATCAATCCAATAGTCAGCACTAAAAAATCTTCAATACACAACAACAACAGAAGATCAAGGCAATCTGACCTGTTGTTCTTGGCTTCTCACAAGGAGAAACCATCGACAAGTGGAGCCACTGTTAGCCTCCTGCTGCAACAGATTACTCATATTTCATGATTGACATTTTTACAGGCCAAATATGTCATACTTTGCATGCTGCAATGCTCCATATTTGCTAACAGTCACCAAAAAGAGGCCATGAGAGAATGCTACTCAAAGTTCATTTGCTACATTCTAATTTTGAAGAGTCTTTTCATTTTTGTACAAATTTTTAGCTAAAGGGAGGTCCAAACAGCCTAATCTTGGTCTCCCTAGGTTTCAATTTCCTGTTTTAGAATATAGAGAATGAAAAATCTGTCCAAACAGCTTAATCTTGGCAGATTCTTAGATAGGTAGAGAATCAAAGGAGCCTAACTGCTTAATCTGGGTCCTTGGAAGAAATAAGTGTAGATGTAGAATAGGAAGACATCAAAAGAAAAAGTTGAAAAGCTGGGTCTGCAAGTCCAAGTGCACCCAAACCAAAAAGAAGAAAAAAATGTTAGGTAAGTAGGATGGGTAGGTAATTTTGAGGTTGCATAAGGTTGATTTGTGATTAATTCCACATTTTCAAGTGTTACACTCATACACATCATAGTCACAAGACAACTCCTATTTGAAGGACTTCAAGCTATGCATGACTAACTCCCTCTTCTTCCTCTTCCCTAAAATCACTTACTAACCTCTCCTAAAAGAGGTCAAGATCTACTTGATACCTCTTAGTTTCATCATTTTCCATGTCATTAGCCTTGGTAAAGATCTGCTTTACTCAAGGAGGCTCCACACTTTCTCTACAAAGTTCTATCTCCCCTTCACAGCCTAAGATCTCTGAAACTTAGCGCTTTTTGGTCACTTTCTTATTAACTACTGACATTATTATTTAGCTCTCTATATATTTCCCTTCCCCCTATTTAAAAACCATGTTAATAGCTCCCCTATGTAAATATCCCCTCCCCCTGGTTGAAATATAACCATAAACATCCCTTGGGAATTACTAGGTCATCTAGACCTTAGTAAGAGCCCCATCTCTGCACAAATTTCCCTTTCCCTAGTGTTTGGACCCCTTCCGAAACACAAAGAAACCCTCTCCAAAGGCAAACCCCCCCCCCTGTGCATTTTCTTTGGAATTTATTAATATTTGGTTAATAAATAACTATCGCGCCGAAACCCATTAACCCATTTCCTAAAGTCTAAACCCACCCGCGCTGCGAAAAATTAAAAAACTAACGTGCGTACTGTTTCACTAAGCCTCACGCACCTTCTCCGCCCGTCCACCATCCGATTGCCTCTTCCAGATCTGACGGCTGATATCCATATCGGGCACCCTTTTGTGTGGGCACATTAGCACCTGATGTCTGGCGGTTTTACCGTCGTACACCGAGACAGCTGGCGCGTTCCCATTGCATCAGGCCGCCTCTGACAGAAACCGCTTCCGTATCAAAAGTAGTCCGATGCCCTGTCAAAACCGCCTTCCCCCCATGTAACAAGAGTGCGACGTCATCCTGCCATGTCGGCTCCACCTCACGTCTTCCTGCCTCCGCCTGGCCCACGTCACCTGCCATCGTATCCCGCCACGTCATCACCCCTCCATACTGCCACGTCACCCTGCTGACGTCAGCATGCTGACATCACATCCGTATCAGGGGACCCCACTGCTGACGTCTTTCGTCATACAGCTGACGCTAGCAGCCAAAAAAATGGAAAAACGTGCAAGCGCAAAAGTCAAGCTTCAGAGCTCCGGAATGAAAAACAGAGGCAGTTTTCGATGTGCTATTAGCGCGAAGTGCTAATCGCGCATTGCTACGGGAAATGAACCATATTGGAGAATCTTTAGGGAATCTTTTGATTCCTCGGCCCTTTTTGCACTGAAAAGACCCAAAAAAGCCCAATTTTGCCAATTTAAGTGTATTTGAAGACACAGAGAGACTAGGATCTGAGGTTAACGAGTATCAGATTAAATATGCAGCTAAAAAGCATGTCAAAGAGTATCAGAGTAGCGGCGAAGCATATCAGAGGAGGTTTTCTCAGGGCTCGAGGCAAATACAACATTAAAAGGAAAGCCCTGAAAGTCAAGAAACAGTTGAGGATGCATTGAAAGCTCATTAGCACAAATGACTGCACATTAAACACACAGGAGATCAGTGGACCATAACTTAATGCACAGTTATGACAGAACCACTGCACCAAGCCACAAAGGACATCATATTAACTTAATTTTTGATCCAGCTGCCACTGGCGCAACCCAAAAAGACTTGATTACATTTAATTCCAGCACAAGTTAGGTTTAGAAAGCCTTTTTCCTGCAAACCTATTTAGGTCGGTTGTAATAAATGACTTTAGATATTTTTCTTATATATACCACCCTGAAGAATGGAGTAGGGGTTGGTTGGTTGCTTGTTTTGTTCTTTGTTAGTTCGATATTTTTGAGCAAAGACTCGCACTGTAAATGTGGTACTTTCTATAATCAAAGACTGCTGAAAGCTTGGATTCTGAAACTGTCCGCTGCGTGTAATTGGTCGAGAAGTGAGTATGGAATTCCTGTGCTTTGACATGGTTCAATAAGTGTTTCTTTAACTTTGTTTAGTTTTTATGTTTATGTTATCATCAATCCACCATCTAAATTGCAGAAAAGAAGAATAGTTTAGGATTTGCTTGGCTGCACCCTAGGCTCAATTTCTGCAATTTCTCTATGTTTTTCATCAGGAATAGTTATGAACATGTATACTTAAATGATCTTGTTTACGCTACTTCTTTCACATATGAATGTTAGTTTAGGAATTCTTAACTGCTCCTAGATAACCATTCATTCACTTCTCCTCCCTGTCAGTTGGTGAAAGATTCTTGATTGCCCTTCATCACTGATTATCATTCCATCTCTTTAGCAAGTTGGTAGTTGTCCCATGTGTAGCTATCCCACTCCATAATCCTCTTGTGACCAAGAAAACGCAGCAGCAAGCCTTAATCCATGACTCCATGCCCAATGGTTTGAAACTTATCACAATTTCCTTTGCCTCTCTACTTGGAATTATCTGCCTCACATTCATCTTCCATCCAAACAAAAAATCAAAACCCCTGAACCCAATAACTAGCCTAAAATTATCCTCAAAAAAGCTAAATCATTAAGAGAGAGCCCTCTCTGATTGTAGGTGGGCTAGAACCTGCAATCCAAAGATTGGTTTGTGGTTACCTCAGCTGTATCCCTTTAGGAGCTTAGGGACAACCTGAGTGATAACATCCCCAAGATACAACCTTCACAAAGGTTGTCTGGTTTCTCTATCAATCGTAATCCTCTTGCCATTCCTTTTCTATGCAACAAATTCAGACCTCCAAAGTTGAGATGCCCAAATCTCAAGTGCCACAACCAATTTTCATCCTTTGGTTCGCTTTGGAAAGCCTCTTGTGTCATTGCTGCAATTTCAACTCCATCTTTCAAATCTACTTTTATCTTGAGAGGGAACATCTTGTTCCTTGTCATCTTCACTTCAACAATACATCGTTTGCTGGGTGCTCTATCCATGATGGTGCATACATAATTCTCAAAGAAAACATTGTAACCCATTTGAACAAGCTATCCAATACTCAAGAGGTTACATTTCATTCCAGGAACATAATAAACATCTGCCATGGTTTTATTTTCACCTTTCTTTGTTAAGATATTTACTTCTCCTTTTCCCATAATAGAAACTTTGCTATCAGTCCCAAGTGTGACTTGTGACTTCACATTCTGATCTAACTTTGAAAATAGGGCTATGTTTCCTATCATATGGTTACTGCAACCAAAGTCTAGAAACCATATATCATCACTCTTTGTTTCAACCATATTACAAGCTAACAATAAATTATCTTGGCTGATATTTTCTCTAGTGATATTTGCACTAGTTCTATTACTCATATCATGCTGCTTCTTCCTACATTCATTTGCATAATGCCCATATTTTTTACAATAATAACATTGGACATTGGATTTTTCATACCTTTGTCCTTGAGCATGATGTTGTCCACTTTGTTGGCTGCTGCCTTGGCCTTGGTTCTGATTTGGATTGATGCCTCTTCATTGAGCATTTGCTGGACTGTTTCTTCCACCTCTGTTTTGGCTTCTGCCTCTTCCTCTCTTCTTTTCCTTCCCTTGACCTCTTCCTCTTCCAAAATACATCTGAGTCTTAAAGGCATGTTCTAGAGATGAGTTTTCATTTCTACTCAATCTCTGCTCATGTGTTATCAATGATGCATGTAGTTCATCAACTGAGAAGTTTGTGAGATCCTTTGTCTCTTCTATGGTGGTGACAATCACATCAAACTTTGAGGGTAGGACCCTCAATAGTTTCTTCACAATCCTCCTTTATTCAAGAATTTCTCCATGAGACCTTATCTATGTGACCAGACCAATCACATTATGTGAAGAATGAGTCAATGTTATCTGACTCCTTCATGCATAGATTCTCAAAATCTATCCTCAGCAACTGTAGTTTTGCTGTCTTCACTTTCTCCATGCCTTGATAGGCTGTCTTGAGAGTTTGCCATGCTTTTTTGGATGTCTTGGTTGCTGCTATCCTCGGAAACACACTCTCATGCACTGTTTGATTTAAGAAGAAGAGGGCTTTAGAATCATTCTTCTTATAGCTCTTCAACCATTCTTTCTCTGCCTGAGTTAAATTATTAAACTCATTTTCATCTGCTGGTTCTTCAAAACCATCGTCAACAAATTCCCATAAGTCTTGGAAGGCAAGCAAAGCTCTCATAGCTATTGCCCAATAGTCATAGTTTTTTCCATTAAATAGTGGGAGGTGAGTATTACAAATACCCATGCTAGTGCTGGTGCTGGAGCCAGCCATTCTTGCTCTCTTAACTATGCTTCAAAAACTTGACTGTGTATTTAAAAATAACTATCTTTTCTCAGCAACAACACAAAAAAAATTTGAGAAATACCTTGGATTTTTTTCACTGAGTCTTCACTCTGCTGGAGGAGAAGTTGTTGCTGCAAAAAATCCTTCCTTCAGCTTCTTTGACACCTTCAAAGAGCCTGGACAAGCTCTGATACCAAGTTGGAAATTTCTGGTAATTTCAAACACAAAAGAACAGAGAACAATACTATGTTTTCTCCACTCGATTTTAACACAGGGAAGCTAAGCTTGATTTCTGAAGAACAGAGTTTCAGATGCACAATAAAACCTTTGTATTCAATAATAAAATCAACAGTTACAAAAGATCTTCCTCTTAGAAAGGGATTCACCAAGAACTTCTAGTTCTATACAAAAATTATTTTGTCTCTTCTGGAAATTTTACACTACTGTGTGTAAAATTTCTTACATTTACTGCTGTAAAGAAAATATTCTTGTTTCATTTACTCTTATGCATATTTCATTTCACCACAAAAAAAAACTTCTCTCTGCTGAGAAATCAACACACTATTTGTCACAAATCTTATATAGTAAACAATTTTTTTTTTTATATTTACTTATTAATGAACCTCATAATTAACCAACTGTCATAAACTTCGTACTACTATAATGTTATGACTCATATATTAAATGATCATATCGTTTCCAAGGTTCGGTGGTTAACATATGTATACATTTACCTATGCTTACGGTGGTCACATGTGGCATGTCACCATACCACCTCCGCTACCACCTGGGATTGCATTTAATGCCAGACAATCAACTGGATTAGCTTGCTTGTATGATATTACACTTACCGTTCGGACAGGACAGTTGGCCGCTCCGCGCTCCTCCACTGATACGGTCCTTGAAGTGTGCAACAGGGTAGCTGATGAAATTTAATGGTTTAAACTTAGCCCTGAACCCCCCTCGGGATACCATCCAGTTTGGACGCTCAGGATTGATCCTTAGAGATTGACGGTGTTAGTTCATAGCTTTCGAATCAAAAGGAAAGGGGTTAGGGTTTCATGGCATTTGCATTGTTATTGCGAGGCAACACCTGCCGCCGCTAGTTAGCTCTGTGATTGAGGTATACCATCTTCTGTTCAACTTTTATTCGGTAAATTCTTACCCTCAGCTAGTCTGGTTTACATCCGTCAAGGTCGATGTCGATACAGCTACTCCCGGCTTGTAATGTCCGCGCTCTTTCCAGATCACTATGATGCCTTTCTTTGTAACGGCAACATAACGAGTTCTCCTCAGGTAACCGTGACACCTTTCTCTGTACAGAGCCATAGTTTTCTTATTGCTGGTTTATTCATTACACTATTGTTTAATCAAACATGCGTTATGACTTTGTCAGGTTACTGGAGACGAGGGTTCGGCGATGGAGGTTTCAGAACTCCGGTTTTCATCGCATTTCCAGGTGAGTTTCTCTAACCATTTGAGTTGTGAATTCCATTATCCTGAAATTAGTCTGAAAAATACTTTTCTTCCTGTCAGGAGTGTCTTCCGAACTTCTATGAGGCTTGATCGAGTTATGACGCCTCGACAAGAATCTCTGGTTATAGAGGGTTTCATATTGCCATGGCCGATTCTGAGTAGCTCTATTTTGTTAAGATCTGGGTTAGGGTTTAATATCTGAGTCGACTCGAGCCTTCTCGAGAGACCATGAATATTGTTATTGAATTTGAATAGTTGTAATGGGGGTAGCCTGTCCGCTTACCACCCGCAGAACGAATAATGACTCGAGGATATCGAGTTCCAGTTCCGCATGAGTCTCCAGAGTTTATACTGTGTGTTATTTAACTGTTTTTATATATGTATAATCCACACTGTTATATCGCAATTGATTATTAATATTATGGTTCCAGTTTGCATAGTTTGACAGTGTTCCTTTGCATTTACTCGTTTTGTTACATGATTGTTTGTGAGGGCTCTGCTTTGATACGTTAGCCGCATGCCCTTTTTCAATTTTAAAGATATACTCCTCTGTTGATTATTTGAAGCGCACCGACCCTGCGGTCGTGTGTGCGTAATCTATGGTGAGGATAGCATTGCTACCTATCGGGGTGGAATACGCCCCACGGAAATGCTTTCAACAACTGCTGTTTTACATATATGTTTATAATAATGTCGTCTCTGCTTCTCGGCTTAGGTTTTATATATATATTTTTTCCTGTCAATGAGGTTCATGATAGGGTTCTATCAAACTCAATGTATATTGCATGTTTACATGGTACTTGCATATGTCTGGTTATTTATTTTCTGGTCATGATCATTTCAATAGTTGTGTGTTTCGGCCAACTCCATTATCTCCTTTGGAGAGGGGTCTGAGCTGGTCTCGTGTACCCTCACGGTAAGAATACCGAGACAGTGAAATTCCAGGGAATCAAACCCTCCTGGTCCTATCCCTGGTGACTAGCTTTTCCTATTATGAATAGGATGTTAATTGCTTAACACTACATTATTCTACAATTCGTTTGTTTTTCTGATTAATGTCTGGCTCGAACAATAGAATATTACATGGCTTTTAAATTATATTCATGCGGTAATGGACAGTACAATGTAATTTTTCTTTCTGTTTCATAATCATTAAGAATTCCAGGTATTAACTTTTCTGAGTCTGGATATTCATCTACTGGACAGTTAACCTGAAGAATAATTTAACAGATTTAATTTGTTTACAGGAATATTAATCGATAAATTACTCTGTTCATCTTTTTATTTTCCTATCAGTTTATTTTATTCTTCCATCTATTGTAGGCAACAACTCCTGCAGCTTTTATAGTATGACCCTATCTTACAGATAAACAAAAGAGTCTTACTTTACAGATAACTGACAGCCTTTACCTAGGAAGAAAAGTTCCTACATTATTACTGTAACCATAACCATATTTAACTTACCTGTGCCGTGCTTGATTTAATTCTCTGCCTTTTCAAACTGAAGAAACTCTTGCAGAGCTTGTTATCCTCCCAGCCATGAGATCAGTGGTCTCGACTTGACTCTCTCCCCCAAGCTCGCTTGCAGGCCACTGCCCTCCGCAAGATGATGCACGCTAATAGCAGTGCAGTATGATGCACAACAGTGCTGGTACTATCTGATCTTCACCAGACATAGTACCCTTTTCTTTTCTTACTTTCTTTACCCCCTGTCTGTTCCTTAACAGCCCAGGCCTCTCTTTCCTCTTTTCCATTTCTATGGTAAGGAAAGGTGGTTAGGGTTGCCCCTATTACTGGCAACTGTTTCTTTTAACTAAGCAAGAGGAAGTAAAAATAACTTTTCCTCACAAAGTCACTTCCATATTACTTAATTCATAATTTCGAATAAATAACATTTCAATATTAATAAAGTAATAATCCTTTTTTCATATTTACCTAAGACGGTAACTTAGAAATTTACTCATATAACTGTTTGGTCATTACATCTCCTCCCCCTGAGATTGGACACCGTCTCGGTGTCTTACAGTCATGAACAGGTCTGGATATGTTTTCTGCATCAATTCCTGGTCTTCCCAAGTGGCCTCCTCGGGACCAAAATGTCGCCATTGTACCTTAACTTGGGTAATAACTCGTTTCCGCAGCTGCACTTCTCTCTGGTCGAGGATGCTCAGCGGTTCGACCAACACTTCTCCTTCCGGTTCGACCTGCATTACACAATTTCTAAGTTAGTTTTCCTTCCGAATAGGATTCTTGCTTGAATCTTAATTGTAACAGTAACCCCACCTATATATCCTGCCATCGGATTACATGCTTAGGGTCATACACATACTTCTTTAGAACTGAAACATGGAATATGTTATGGACTTGAATGTGACTTGGCAAGGCCAGCTGGTAAGCCACTGGTCCAATCCTTGCTAGTATCTGAAAGGGTCCACAATATCTAGGTGCCAATTTAGCGCAACCCGCCCATTGCAGGGTACTTCTTTTGGCCTGAATTCGAATATACACATGATCCCCAACCTGATATTCCTTAAATCTCCTTTTTTGATCAGCGAAGTTCTTTTGTCTATCCTGAGCCGCATTTAGATTAACACGTACTCTTTTTACCATGTCCTCCATTTCTTTAAGCATGTCAGGTCCTAGACTTAATTTATCTTCCGGTCCTCCCCAACTGGAGGGTGTACGACATTTTCTGCCATACATAACCTCGAAGGGGCTCATTTGAGTTGAAGTGTGATACCCATTATTATATGCGAATTCAACCAAATGTAAATATTCTTCCCATCGTGTGGGTTGTTGCATAACATAAGCCCTTAGCATGTCCTCTACCACTTGATTCACTCGCTCCGTCTGTCCATCAGTTTGTGGATGGTACGCTGTGCTAAAATTCAGCTGAGTACCTAAATCGACAAACAATGTCTTCCAGAAAACTGATGTGAATTTCACATCTCGATTGGAAATTATTGTTTTTGGAAGGCCATGCAGCCTGAATATATTCTGCATAAAAACGTGAGCGATTTGTGCAGCCCTGTAAGTAGATTGCAATGGTATGAAATGTGCAGCCTTACTCAATTTGTCCACTACTACCATAATGGAATCATTGTTTTTCTTTGTTCTAGGTAATCCCGTAATAAAATCCATGGAGATGATTTCCCATTTCCATTTTGGGATAGGCAAGGGTTGCAACAGTCCTGCTAGATGTTGATGTTCAGCTTTAATTTGCTGACATTCTAAGCACCGTGCCAAATATTCCACAATGTCCTTTTTCATTCCTGGCCAAAAATATTCCTTCCGGATTGCGGTTATCATCTTTTGATAACCCGGGTGACCAGCATAATGGCTGATGTGGAACTCATCCATAATCAAATTTTTAATTTTTCTTTGATTGGGCACGTATATTCTTTGCTTGAAGTAGACAATCCCCGCATCATCTATCGCATATTCTTGTTGGCTGTCCTTTCCAGCAGCTTGCTGTATTTGGTGTTTTAACTGCTGATATTCTGTATCTTGTTCTGCAATTTCCTTTATTATGTCTAAAAAGGGGTTTTCCCATCCAAAAATGGAAACTTCATACAAACTATGCACTTTCCTGCTCAAAGCGTCTGCTACTCTATTGGTTTTCCCTTGCAAATGTTTTATATCGAAGTCGAAACCACTCAAAAAATCCATCCACTGTGCTTGTCTAGTGTTTAAGGTAGGTTGGCTGAAATAGCTGGTCAAACTATGGTGATCGGTGAGCAGTAAAAATTTTCTGCCCATAAGATAATGCCGCCACATCTTTAGAGCATGTATAACAACAGCTAGTTCCAAGTCATAGGCAGAATATTTCTGTTCATGTTCTTTAATTTACGTGATTCATATGCAATTACCCTGCCTTCTTGCATTAAGACTCCTCCCAATCCTTCCTTACTGGCATCTGTGCAGAACACATAATCCTTATGGGGATCTGCTATACTTAAAATTGGTGCTGTAGTGAGTAGATGTTTTAATTGCTCAAAACTTTTTTGGCAATTTGGGGTCCATTGGAATGCCCTCCCTTTCTTTTGTAATGAGGTAATGGGAAAAGCTACTTTCGAGAAGCCTTCTACGAATCTCCTATAATACCCAGCCAATCCCATAAAAGATCGGACATCCGCTACATCTTTTGGTACAGGCCAGTCCATTATAGCCTTAATCTTTTCTGGGTCTACAACAATTCCATCCTTTGTGATCACGTGACCCAAATATTGGATTTCCTCCTTAAAGAAATCGCACTTACTAAATTTTGCATATAATTGATGCTCTCGAAGGGTTTGCAATACCATTCGGAGATGTTCATGATGTTCTTCGATTGTGCGTGAATATATTAATATGTCATCAATGAATATTAGCACAAATCGATTCAAGTATGGATGAAAAATGCCGTTCATTAAACACATGAAAGTTGTTGTGGCGTTGGTTAGCCCAAACGGCAGAACCACGAATTCATAATGCCCATACCTCGTTCTAAAGGCTGTTTTAGTGATGTCCTCATCTTTAATTCGGATTTGATGATAGCCTGATCGCAAATCGATCTTGGAGAACACTGTTGCACCCTTCACTTGGTCGAACAGTTCATCGATCCAGGGTAAGGGATACTTATTTTTGATGGCTAACTTGTTCAATTGTCTGTAATCGATACACATCCGGAGGGTACCGTCCTTTTTCTTGACAAATAAAACTAGAGCTCCCCATGGAGATACGCTAGGGCGAATATACTCCTTATCTAATAACTCTTGCAATTTCATTTTCAGTTCTGTCAGCTCCGGTGTACTCATTCGGTAGGGTGCTCTTGATATGGTGCAGCCCGGGGTATCAGTTCAATGGTAAAATCTATATTCCTTCGTGGCAGTAGTCTGGGGATTTCCACTGGAAATACATCCGTAAATTCCTGTATTACAGGAATACTGTTCAAGGAAACTGATTTATCTTTGGAATTTGCATATCCTACTTGGATAGCATAAACCTGACACCCCTTCCGTATGCATTTCATTAGTTGGTTGGCAGTTATCGGGCGAACTTGCACTGGTTGTTTAATTCCTTGTATTTCTTTCCTGTTTCCTTGCTGATCTCTGTAGTAAATGATCTTAGTTTTGCAATCAACTAATGACCAGTGTTTTTCTAACCAATCCATGCCGATTAGAATATCATAGGATCCAAGAGGGAGTACATTCAGATCAGCTGTCACTGGCTGTTCTGCTATGGTAAATGAGCAATCGCTGATTTTGGCTGTTACTCGTCGCTTGGCTCCGGTAGCTAGTTGCACTAACCAAGGATTTTTAAATTTGACAGGTTGTAATTTACAACGTTCGACTATCTTTGGACTCACATAGCTTAACGTAGCCCCAGGATCAATTAAAACAGATATGGTAAGGTTTGAAATTTTACCTTCGAACTCGACCATTGTTGGCTGGTATTCCGCCTGACGGTCTTCCAGAGCTGCGTTAATTCTGGGTATACTGCGACCAACCTCGCCCACTGTTGACGCTTCATGGATTTGGGATAATTGTTCAGTTCCTTTTCGCTGTGGACAATTTTTAATGTAATGAGGTCCTCCACAACCCCAGCACTGTACCGGGGGTCTTGTTGTGCCGTCATTGTCCCACTTAGGTTGCTATTCGCTGACCTTGGACTCATTTGTATTTCTTGACTTGAATGCAGTTCTTGGTGCAAATTTGCTGCTTGCTCCTTTGCCATTTCCCTTATTGCTATTGCCGCGACTCCCTTTACTGTTTACCCCTGTCTTGAATCCTCTTTTCTCATTCCATTTTCTGTTAGTAATTTCCCCTTTCTGTTTACTTTGCTGATAACAAATTCTAGCTTTGCGGATTACTTCATCCATTGATTTTGGATTATCAAATTCAATCCTTTCTCGCATATAGGGTGGCAAACTGCTAACAAATCGTTGGACCTTTTTCTTCCCTTATGTATGGTACATAACGGAGTAAGGATGTAAAGCGAGTGATGAATTCGTCCATAGTCTGCTGTCCTAACCACAAATCATGGAACTCCCTTTCCTTCTCATCATAGAAACGTTCTGTCAAATATCGCTCTTTAAAGAATCTCTGAAAATTGTCCCATGTAATATTTTGTTCGGTAACCCCCTTTACTATTTTTACCTCTTCCCACCATAAGGTGGCCTTTCCTTGTAATTGAAAAATAGCCAGTCGCGCCTTAAGGTTGTTATCATACTCATAAAGCTGGAAGTACTTGTTCATATTAATGATCCAAGCTTCTGTCGCTTCCTCTTGTTCCCCATCAAAATGTGGCGGTTTAATTTTGCGAAATTCTCCTTGTAATTCTACCTTTTTTCTTTTTGAGGTTTGCTGGTCGAATACATTATCGGAGCATTCTTCCATTTCCTCCGATCCTTCTGGGGGTATGTGATGGTTCTGCTCTTCAGACATCCTTTGCTGTTCGGCGCTAGGATTAGCTGGTAATTGATTTTGTTTATCCGACAAACTCTTTAAGATTCTTTCTTGTTCCAATGTTATCCGAGCATTGTCTTCCCGGAGTCGAGCCATCTCATTCTTTAGTTCTTGTACTGTTTCCAAAATTGCTTGATTCGTAACTCTGGCTTCCTCTCCAAGTTGCACCCATAGTTCTGGGTTATTCTCTGGACTAGGTACGCCTTGTCCCATTACAGGTCGTCGTGCTGTGTTATCCATTCTCCTCATGTCTTCGTCCTCAAATCCTGAAACCTGTACCTCATCCAACAACAGAAGGAAACATTCAAGAATATTATCGGTAATGACCTTTGTTAGTTATTTAATACAGTGTCCTTAATTTTTCATTGCTGTTTTGCCCAAAGGCCACAGTGCTGTAGCTGGGCTCTGATACCATATGTCACAAATCTTATATAGTAAACAATTTTTTTTTTTATATTTACTTATTAATGAACCTCATAATTAACCAACTATCATAAACTTCGTACTACTATAATGTTATGACTCATATATTAAATGATCATATCGTTTCCAAGGTTCGGTGGTTAACATATGTATACATTTACCTATGCTTACGGTGGTCACATGTGGCATGTCACCATACCACCTCCGCTACCACCTGGGATTGCATTTAATGCCAAGCAATCAACTGGATTAGCTTGCTTGTATGATATTACACTTACCGTTCGGACAAGACAGTTGGCCGCTCCGCGCTCCTCCACTGATACGGTCCTTGAAGTGTGCAACAGGGTAGCTGATGAAATTTAATGGTTTAAACTTAGCCCTGAACCCCCCTCGGGATACCATCCAGTATGGACGCTCAGGATTGATCCTTAGAGATTGACGGTGTTAGTTCACAGCTTTCGAATCAAAAGGAAAGGGGTTAGGGTTTCATGGCATTTGCATTGTTATTGCGAGGCAACACCTGCCGCCGCTGGTTAGCTCTATGATTGAGGTATACCATCTTCTGTTCAACTTTTATTCGGTAAATTCTTACCCTCAGCTAGTCTGGTTTACATCCGTCAAGGTCGATGTCGATACAGCTACTCCCGGCTTGTAATGTCCGCGCTCTTTCCAGATCACTATGATGCCTTTCTTTGTAACGACAGCATAACGAGTTCTCCTCAGGTAACCGTGACACCTTTCTCTATACAGAGCCATAGTTTTCTTATTGCTGGTTTATTCATTACACTATTGTTTAATCAGACATGCGTTATGACTTTGTCAGGTTACTGGAGACGAGGGTTCGGCGATGGAGGTTTCAGAACTCCGGTTTTCATCGCATTTCCAGGTGAGTTGCTCTAACCATTTGAGTTGTGAATTCCATTATCCTGAACTTAGTCTGAAAAATACTTTTCTTCCTGTCAGGAGTGTCTTCCGAACTTCTATGAGGCTTGATCGAGTTATGACGCCTCGACAAGAATCTCTGGTTATAGAGGGTTTCATATTGCCATGGCCGATTCTGAGTAGCTCTGTTTTGTTAAGATCTGGGTTAGGGTTTAGTATCTGAGTTGACTCGAGCCTTCTCGAGAGACCGTGAATATTGTTATTGAATTTGAATAGTTGTAATGGGGGTAGCCTGTCCGCTTACCACCCGCAGAACGAATAATGACTTGAGGATATCGAGTTCCAGTTCCGCATGAGTCTCCAGAGTTTATACTGTGTGTTATTTAACTATTTTTATATATGTATAATCCACACTGTTATATCGCAATTGATTATTAATATTATGGTTCCAGTTTGCATAGTTTGACAGTGTTCCTTTGCATTTACTCGCTTTGTTACATGATTGTTTGTGAGGGCTCTGCTTTGATACGTTAGCCGCATGCCCTTTTTCAATTTTAAAGATATACTCCTCTGTTGATTATTTGAAGCGCACCGACCCTGCGGTCGTGTGTGCGTAATCTATGGTGAGGATAGCATTGCTACCTATCGGGGTGGAATACGCCCCACGGAAATGCTTTCAACAACTGCTGTTTTACATATATGTTTATAATAATGTCGTCTCTGCTTCTCGGCTTAGGTTTTATATATATATATTTTCCTGTCAATGAGGTTCATGACAGGGTTCTATCAAACTCAATGTATATTGCATGTTTACATGGTACTTGCATATGTCTGGTTATTTATTTTCTGGTCATGATCATTTCAATAGTTGTGTGTTTCGGCCGACTCCATTATCTCCTTCGGAGAGGGGTCTGAGCTGGTCTCGTGTACCCTCATGGTAAGAATACCGAGACAGTGAAATTCCAGGGAATCAAACCCTCCTGGTCCTATCCCTGGTGACTAGCTTTTCCTGTTATGAATAGGATGTTAATTGCTTAACACTACATTATTCTACAATTCGTTTGTTTTTCTGATTAATGTCTGGCTCGAATAATAGAATATTACATGGCTTTTAAATTATATTCATGCGGTAATGGACAGTACAATGTAATTTTTCTTTCTGTTTCATAATCATTAAGAATTCCAGGTATTAACTTTTCTGAGTTTGGATATTCATCTACTGCACAGTTAACCTGAAGAATAATTTAACAGATTTAATTTGTTTACAGGAAAATGAATCGATAAATTACTCTGTTCATCTTTTTATTTTCCTATCAGTTTATTTTATTCTTCCATCTATTGTAGGCAACAACTCTTGCAGCTTTTATAGTATGACCCTATCTTACAGATAAACAAAAGAGTCTTACTTTACAGATAACCGACAACCTTTACCTAGGAAGAAAAGTTCCTACATTATTACTGTAACCATAACCATATTTAACTTACCTGTGCCGTGCTTGATTTAATTCTCTTCCTTTTCAAACTGAAGAAACTCCTGCAGAGCTTGTTATCCTCCCAGCCACGAGATCAGTCGTCTCGACTTGACTCTCTCCCTCAAGCTCGCTTGCAGGCCACTGCCCTCCGCATGATGATGCACGCTAATAGCAGTGCAGTATGATGCACAACAGTGCTGGTACTATCTGATCTTCACCAGACATAGTACCCTTTTCTTTTCTTGCTTTCTTTACCCCTTGTCTGTGCCCAGGCCTCTCTTTCCTCTTTTCCATTTCTATGGTAAGGAAAGGCGGTTAGGGTTGCCCCTATTACTGGCAACTGTTTCTTTTAACTAAGCAAGAGGAAGTAAAAATAACTTTTCCTCACAAAGTCACTTCCATATTACTTAATTCATAATTTCGAATAAATAACATTTCAATATTAATAAAGTAATAATCCTGTTTTCATATTTACCTAACACTGTAACTTAGAAATTTACTCATATAACTGTTTGGTCATTACACTATTGTGTGAACATTACACATGCACGCTGCTGCGTCTTACTTGTGTATTCAACAACCAAACAAAAATTACATTTAACCTGTTGTAAAAAACTTTCTTACAAATTACATTCGTTGCTCTTTCTTTCTTTTTTTTTTTTTTTAAACATGATCCTATGTTTTACTTGTGTAGTAAAACAAAATACAACTTATGTGAATAATACAAAAAAATAAAACCATACTTCCGCTGATATAAAATAATAAAATTAAAAATTTCACCAACAATTTACGAACCATAATAAATTGCATTAAATTAATTCACTGACAAACCATCTGTCAAACGAAAAACTTCACACAAACTCCATGTGGTGGATTGTATGCAGCTTTGGCTTCAATCAATGGACACCCACCATCCTTTCAATCTGACGATTGATGCTCAGTCAACCCAAACCAGATTTACGTTCCCGGAAAAACTGGTTTTCAAAAAAACTTGTGGACACGCGACGAATGGCGTACTATATCGGTGCTCCTCCCAGAAATACCACTGCTTGGTGAAAAGCGGTGCGATAAAAACTGGCTGGCGGTGCGATAAAAACTGGCTGGTTTTCTAGAATTAAATCCGGGCATGTGAAATTACATTTCAATACATTATTATTTAGTCAGTCATGTATAATGATTTAGATATTATTATCGAGAATCATATTATTCTTGACCATTTATCAGTTCTTCATTATTATTAAAAAAGGTAATTTATGATAAGTATCACCAACGTTATGAAACAAAATTCAAAATAACTATATTATCAAACAATCCAAATGTGGTAAATTTAACAAAATTTAAAATAAGTAATATTGTAATATTGTCTAGGTTTCCAAGAGCAGTAGAAATCCCGAAAATATAGAGAACTCAATTAAACATTTATGCTTTAAATTCAAGAAAATTCAACATAACTAATATTTTCCAGTAAAAAATTAATATTGTCTAAGTATGAATGTGGTAAATTTAGCGAACTTGAATTCATATCAAAATTTTACAAGTGAACCTGAAATCACATCAAAAATTTACGAGGCAGAGTCTAGTCTAGTGTATTTGACCTGACATGACATTGGTTCTTCCTCATGCAAAAGGAACTTCACTTCTAACAAAAATTCGGAAACTGGTACTTTCTGCCTCCACCAATTGGTAAAAGCAAATCAATTTGAGTTATTAAAAAAAGAGTATGGAGTGTCGATTCCACACAGATGTGGTTTTAATTGTCACTGCATATCTCCGCACTCTGCATGGCATTTTGAGTATTCTAAATCGATTCAGCAAAAGCGAGTGGAAATATTGTGATATGTTAAAGCAATGACCCTTACATCTCCACAAGTGCGAGGAAAGATAGAATCCAAAATGCTATAGAAAGAGCGATGGTTCTCGTCGATGATTTTCTAAAATATGTACCTTTTGATTATGCATTGTTTCTCTTAATTACTGTCAGTTATGAAGACATCATAACCATTTTTATATATCAATTATTCATAATAATGTTATATATGAATTATTCATAATTATGTGGGGGAAGAAAGTGTTTGGGAGGAGCCATGTGCTAGAGGACGCACCTACTTAGAACCTTCGCACTTCCACCTCGACGTGTATATTAGTTATTACCAAATTTTTTAATCATGAAAATTAGCTGGTAATCAATATAGAGGCACATGCTAGCGACGATTTACAACCTTCACTTATTACCAAGCATTTTAATCTTGCTGATTAGTCATTACGCGAGTTAAAGCATATTTGGTTTACTTACCACTATAATTCTACACAACTCCCATAGTTCGTTGGCTAATCAGCAAAGGAATGCTAACCCTAAGAAAAACAATCTAAAACGTTATGTCTATTTAAGACGTTATGTACCATTTGTACACTTGTGCATGTTTGTACTAGTTTTCTTTCTGATAAACGGTTTATGTTCATTGAAAAAATAAAAAAAAGAAACTCATGAATTGAAAATGTCGAAGATCCTCTACAAGTTTATAGCCGAGTGGTTTTCTTGTGCTGAAGCGATTTATGATACCATGATAACTCATGAACCGAAAATGTCAAAGCTCCTCTCCAGGCCTCCAACAGAATGGTTTTCTTGTACAAAAGAGGTTTGTGATACCACAATAATGCATTTTCCATACCACAATAATGCATTTTCCCATTGATGGTGAAATGAATTGCTGTCTTCCTCAAGCAAGGGACCCTGCATGTTAATCCCACAAAAAATAATTAGTATACAAACATATACTGATAACGTTGTTTTCATAGGGATGATTTTATTGTTCCTGAAAGACAAAAATATGAAATTTACAATAAACTCACAAGCTACTTTGCTACCATGCCCGATTGGTAAGAAAAATATTATTTCAATTATGTAGGCTATGAAGAATTGAGGTTTAGACATAAATTAGAAATGGGCTAATTACTAAAGGATGGGGATGATCCCACTCCTGCACTTAGTGATATTTTCAAACGTGCGTTCAGCCATGTCAAAGTACTGCAATAATGGATTGCACCATCCACCATTGTCGTTGTGGAGAGCCTTCTTTGGCGGGCAAAAGTTTGTAGCGGTGACCATCACAATCCAAAGAAAACACCATTGGGGATCATCATTAAATTTCATTTCATAGCAAGCTCAGTAGCTGAACCCGTTGTTGAACAAAGAAACTTAAGTGCAGTAGTATTGGTTTCAAAACCTTGGTTGTATAGATTCTCATATAAGCACACCCCTCTGGTGTTGGGTCCTTTATGTTTGAAGGAATACTAGTCACGAAGGATGTTTTGGAGAAAACTTAAGAAAACATAGCACTGGAAAATCAAAGCCATAGTGAAATGTTTGGAACTTGCACAATGGAATATAAGGGCATGTGTGGAAGAACCAGGAGCCGATTTTGATGCAGTTAATTGAAAATTGAGCAGTGGAATATAAGGGCATGTGTCAAAGAACTAAGAGTCGATTTTGATGTAGTTAATTGGAAGTTGTGCAGTGGAATATAGGGGCATGTGTCTAAGAGCTAGGAGTTGATTTTGATGTAGTCAACGGAGAAGCCGTAGGTATTGGACAACCATGGATCAAGCTAGTGAGGTATCTAAGACTAAATCAAGCCAGTGTGACTATAAAAGAAGACAAAAGGAAGCGAGAAATGCTACAAGGTTTAGATCATGTTGGGAATATAGGCAGTGCATGTATATGTTGGGACTGCGTTGTAGCTTTTGCATGTTATGTAATGTTTGAGATGTGAGCTTGTAATTTCTTGTTTCTATATTCTTTATCGATTTTGACATCCACACGCAAGTAAATGAACTCTATTGTTTAATAATATATGGAGGATGGGAATTTCAATATTTAGTTGTGTATTTTATGGGTTTTTTAAAATTTTATGCATATGTATATTTAATGTTAAGTGCATGATTCACATGGTTGTAAACGAATGTGGTCTAATTAGTCAAATCTATATCCCCTACATCCTTTTATTGTTCCATATTTGTTTGAAAGGGGTGAGAATGTCGAGGAAGTGCTATACTACCGAGACATCTTTGTTGGCACCCTCAGTCTAACCCTGGCTCAAACTTAAATTAAACTTTTTTGCTAACAAATGGTTCTGCTGTCCAGATCTCGAGTTTCTCAAGGGATTTAGATCATGCGAGCATGGAATACTCATCGTGATATCCAAAAATGAAGGCATGAAAGGGTTGATTACTTTATTTTGTAGAAGGAATAACGAAGACACAAGAATCTGAATTGGGTCAAAGTAGAGACATTGTACTTTGAACCTGCTTGTGACTAGTATGAGATATTCTAGTGCGAATTCGCATAGAAGTTAGAAAATTGGTTGACTCACTTCCACTATAAATAGCAAGTTGCAGTATAGTTTAGGCTGTGTATAAATTGGACTAGAACTGATCTAACTGATCTTCATTGCTTGGATACAAATTTAAAGAGAGTTGCTGCGCATCTCTTGAAGGTTATATCATTGAATTTGTGACTGAAAAGTACCACTTGTTCTCTCACACAAAAGCCATATTAAAATTTGGAATACGAGAAAGGCTGATAAAAGAGATTCCTCTCTCGATTAAAGTATTTCTAGTTGAAGAAAACTTGTTGGTGTTTCCACAAGATTAAATGACAACTAAGTCTCTAGTACTAGGGGAATGGATTAGTAGAGAAGAATGTCTTGTCACTGCCAAAAGATGAAGGAGTTCCTATAATGAATCAAGAAGAGGTGAAGAATGTCAGGGATTTAAGAGTGTTGTGGAGGGAAAGAACAACTGAAGAGTGGGGTTAAAGAAAGTTGCTAGAAGTTAGGGCTAGAAGAAGGTATTTGCACCACATAGGCGGTGTTGTAAGGGGTTCGGCGATGTAGAAAATGGAAATTGAGACTCTAGAGTTTTATAATGGAAGCAAGGAAGCATTTTCTTCTTGTGGAATAATATGAATGACTAGTGGAAGTGGAATGGAAGGATCAAAAGTGGTTACTCTGATGCACTCGGAGTTGGAAGGATTTAGGATGCTTGAAGCAGATGCTCGTCTGACTAGGATACGAGATGAAGATACTTTGGTAGATGATGATTTTCAATTCATGATTAGGCATATTTTCTTTGAGGATGAATCAATACCATAATGTAGAACTCCACAACCGAGCAACATCACTTGTCCTCTCCCTGGCCTTCCCCAAGTGCTATATCAAACTCTGGATTTTCTCTTTTCTGAGGTACACAAATTTATTAAATTTCAGCTACTACTTGAAGGTAAAAGTATTTCTAGTGGTGTTATTGAACCAAGTATAACTAGTTGTTCTCAACAGAGTTCCCAACGATTCATACTTGTTTCTTCAACACAAGTAACTATGGTTGGAGTCCGAGCTGGTTCACCTACTAAATACCCAAAGTTTGTAGGAAGGGGAGGTGAGGATGTTGAGCAACATTTGTATTTTTGTGAAATTGTTTGGAGAGCTTGTTAAACTGTGGATGCTAGTAAGTTCATTGAATTCCAAACTATATTTTGGGATCGAGCATAGAGGTGGTCCATAAAATGTGTCAATGTTAACCCCAACACTAGTGTTGATCAGGTTAAACAAGAGTTTATTCAAGAGTTTAAGTTGCCACAGTCGAATCAATAAGGATTGGAGGAATTTTTGGATATTAGCCAATAGGAAGGGGAAACTACTTGAAAATGCATGCAACGATTAAAAGATGTTATTAGTAAATTATCTTATCCTATTAATCCCCATCACCAGTGATATTTTATTATCAAGGGTCTATTGCCAATGGATTTTATTCCATTATTTGAATAGAAGATTGACATGCTTCAAGATTATTTGGAGTAAGAAATTCAAATTGAGTCTATGGCTGGTTTTTCGCAAGATTATAGAATCAGTGGCCCTTCAACAAATCCTTTTATTATGGGCCTTCTAAATCAGATAGTGACATTGATAGACAAGTTAAAATATCTAGCAACTTTACGTCTTGTGAGACCTCATGTTTGGTGTACCCACTGTCAAGTTGAGGGGTATCATGTTACAAAGTGTCGTTCAACGTACTCTGGGAACTCCGCAGCCACAGTCTCCTAGAGTTGCGAAAATATCATCTTCTCTTCCTTGTGAGGGTCATAGACAATTTTAGTCTTTTCCCAACCCTCAAGGTATGTTCGTAAACAATTATTGTGAGATTTGTCAAAGTTTTGGTGATTTTCCATGGTTATGTCCTATTCTAGAAAAGTATTCCAATGTTCCAAATAGCTTATTTTGTGGACACCCAATCACCATACGGATGAATGTCGGTCCTTGGATTCTTTAGCTGATCATCTTGACTGGACTACTTTTTGGGTGAATGAGACTCCTCAAGGGTGAGGAGGAGGATCTCCAAGGGGAGGAAGGATGAGTGGAAGAAGCCCGATTAGATGTTATAATTGTTATAAGAAAGGAAATGTTTCTTGAGAATGCCCTATGCTGCGAAGACCTTGGTGTTACTACTGTCGCATGAATACCTATGCAACTGAAGATTTCCCTGAACTTATTGGTCAGTGGGAGGAACACAACTGGGCTAAAGGAGCCAATTTAGTTTCTATAGAACCCCAGGACCCTAGTCCTACAATGCAATAAAATATAAATATTGTCATCATGGGAGGGAAGAAGATGAGAATTGATATTGGAACTTCTGATTAGCTTTCCATTATAAGGCCTGCATCTGCTAAGGAATATTATTATCCAAATTTGAAAAACGAGTGTTATAGAAATATTTGGGCACTGCAACCCCAATCACATATGTCGATAAACCAAGGGCTCTTGAACCCCTAAGAGTGTTGTTTCATACCTAATGGATCATGGTCAACTGACTACATCATTTCCTAGAAGTTCCACCTAAAAAACTACTCAGAACTGGTCAAAACTGACCCATACAGATTGCTCCTTGGTCAAGGTGCGATGCATCTCACCTATTACACATGGGATTGTGATGCATACTGAAAAGGCCTTATGTAGGGTGTGATGGGCAAGAGCAGACAAATGGCAGAGACAGTTTGCTAAATGGAAACCTAAAGAATCTTCTAGAAACTTCTCATATGACACTTCCCTCTATGAATTCACCCAGGGATGAGTAAGAGATCATGAAATATCCAAGTAGAACCAAGAACTATTAGTGAAATGACACTAATCAAAAACCCAGAAGTTGACTCACCCCATTGCAAATATCTATATATGGATCCCTCATCCTAGAGATCCAAAGGATGGAATTTTGTAATTTGTAAGGAAGTGTTGTTGGTTTCTCTTTGAGACATTGTATTGTTGGGTAATATTGGTTTTCATGAGGTGAAGAAGGCTTTCATCTTGGGAGGATGATGCTAGATCAGACAATTGGGTTGTAATCCTCTCTTCTACTTCTACTATTAATAAATTTATTAGAGTTTTTCTCCATATACTTGTGTGTTTATGAATCTTGTATTTGTGTATATTATTGTATGGTTAATGTACTTCTGATTCTACATTGTTTATGGTATCATAGATCTCTATGCTATGATGGTTTCTTGTTGCTCTGCCTCTACAGGTGTTCTTTGAAGCGGGACAAGTGAGAAAGGAGTGGCAAGCTCTATCAAAGGAGGGAGGAAACAAGCAAGGAGCCAAGCGAAAGATTAAGATTGGTTCTCTCTGCTTCTCCCTTATCTATCTTCCATAAAGGAAAACACAAGTTACTTTGAATTGTTTGTTTCTAAGATAGCTACCCATCTTAGTGGGACTAGCAGATCAAATAGACACTAGTTTTCCTGGAAATAATGAGTATTATAGGGATGCAGCCGAACTTTTTCGTAAATTAATTTATTTACAAGAATATCGTAGTGAACAACTAGGAAAAGTAAGGATCCATGAAGAGATGTAGTCGACAAAATATTTCTAACTAATAATGGATTGGTTTGAGTTATTCTTAAAAATTACGAATGATGAACAACTCACTAGTCAATTGCGGAAAAGGTTGAAGACTATTGTTAAGGATGATGTGTTCTCTAAGGAACCGATTTTTGCAAACCTACCTAAGTGTGATTTGAGACGGGTTCAAAGGAATAAAAAGTAGATTGGAAGGGAGTTGTAGGTATATGCTTAGATTACAGGGTTTCAAATCAAGAAATATATGTTGAATTTGGGGTTGGATGTTAATATTTTACTGAGAAAAACCTAGGAAGCTCTCGGAAATCCCAAGTTTGTCTATTCCCATATTCAGTTGTGAATGGAAAACCAATATTGCATTATTTCTATTGGAATATTATAGGGTGTTGAGGTTGATATAGATGGTGTTAAAGATTATGCATATTTCAAAGTTATTGATATTATTGGCGATAAATATCCATACCCGACTTTATTGGGAATTATCTGGTATTTTGAGAATTATTTAGTCATTGATTTGAAGTGGGAGATTATGGATTTTGAAGTGGATGGAATGTGTGTTATACATCCTATTGATCCTTATCAATGTTCAAGATTTATCGAACTTGTGGATGATGTTGAATCCCCTAATTTAATGGACCAATTATATCAACTAACCTTTGGGAAGCGAGAAGATTACGTTAATGCCACAATAGTTGGTTCTATCAGTTGGAGGAGTATTCAAAGTACTAAAGTTGTCTCTGAGGCCGCAATGGAATATTGGCAACAAGGTGCTCATGAAATCCACTCCCCACATTGTGCTACTATTCGATGTGTCTGCTGGATTAGTACTGGGGTACGTGAGCATCCTATTTTTAATGATTCTAATTTTGTTGTAAAATTTATTAAAGAAATTTACTCCTGCATAGAAGAATGTTAGAAGATCCCTGTAATAATTGTTTCTTTGCAAGTGACTCCCATGAAATGGTGGGAAACTCATCGATATCAACTTCAAGAATGGAACACTGTTAAAGTTGTTTTGTTATATTGATTTCTCCACTGAATGAGCTTCTAAGCAACGTCCCTATTTATAATGGTCATACTTCTCTCCATGACCATGTTGCGCATTGTTGTTCTGTATAGTGGGTTGATGGCCTAGCAGTTAAAATGTGGCCTCATATATTTATTCACTCTTTGGGAAATATTTCATAAGCTTGGTATTTGTAGGAGGAGCTAAAACACGAGACAATAGATTGGGGTGTTTTAACAACTTAGCTTTGTAGAGACTTGTTTTTTTTTTTTTTTTTTTGCAGCTAATAAATGAATGGTGCAAGCCCTTAGAGCTATTAGAGGAGTCTTGTCTTCAAGTGAAGATGCTTTAGCAGAATGCAACAGGTATGGATACTTTGCACACTAGTATGACTCAGAGTTTCATGGAGTTGTTTCTTGGAGTAAAGCTAACAAAGACCCAAATGAAGATTCATAGGAATTAAGGCACTTATCCTACGAAGAGTCTAAAGGGGAGAAGAATATTAAAGAGGATCTGATATTCAATGCTCCACATTTGCAACCATTTAAGTTGAAAAAATCAATTTTGGGATAGAAGATAGGCCAAAGCTTGATCGATTGGAGATTATTGGGATGATCAGCCCACGTGGGATTTTTTTATTTGCTTAAAGAATATGAGGGTTTATTTCCTTGTTCCATCTTAGAATTGAAGGGAATTAAATATGATATCGGTAAGATGAAAATAACACTAAATATAGATGCAAAACTCACTAAGCACCGACCTTATAGGTTGAATCAGCAAGTCAAGGAAAAATTCAAGAAGAAAATTGACAAAATCCTAGCTGTTGGCCTCATATTCTTTGTTGATGAAGCTGAATGGACAAATCCCATTGTTATCTAGGATAAGAAGGATTCACATGAAATATAGGTGTATGTTGATTATCATAGCCTCAATAATGCATGCGTGCATGACAAGTTTCCAACTTGTTTCAACGATGAAGTCTTTGATAATGTCGGGGGCAATAAATGGTACTATTTTACTCACCATTTCTCGAGATATCACAAAGTTCGTATTGTAGAAGAAGATAATAATAATACCACATTCACTACCTAATGGGGATCCTATGCATATAATGTTATGCCTTTTGGGTTGAAGAATTCTCCAGTACTTTTCTCTTGTATTTTTATTTCTTCTCTCTGTGAGTATATACACAAGTTCTTGGAAGTTTACATGGATGATTGGACTTTTTATAGTTTTCCCAAGAATCACACTAACTTACTAAGTGTTATGTTTGATAGGTGTAGGCAACTCCAAATATCATTGAACCTAAAGTAATGCACTTTTTTTGTGCCTTTTGGAATATTATTGGGCCATATTATTTGCAAGGAGGGAGTATATGTGGCTAAAGTCGCGGCGATACTAAATATGTTGCCACCCACCTCGGTTTGATAGTTGCATTCCACTTTGGGACCTAGTGGTTATTATCACAAATTCATAAGAAATTATGCTTCAATTGCAACTTTGTTTTAAAAGATCCTTAAGAAATCTAAGCGCTTTATGTGGTCTGCTAAATTTGATGTTGCATTTGATACATTGAAGTTGAATCTTGCAAGTGCACCAATTTTAGTTTATCATGGTTGGAATAAGCAATTCCATGTCCATGTTGATGCATTTGGGATTGCTTTGCGCAATATCTTGATGCAACCAAGTGAAGGAAACTTTGATCATCTGATCTATTTTGCAAGAAAAAAAATCCAATGCAAGGAAAAACTATATGAGTAGAGAGCATAAAGTGTTAGCCATGGTATACTCTCCCCAAAATTTCCAACACTACTTGTTAGGAGGGCCATTCAAATTATTTACATACCATTCAACGCTAAAATATCTAGTCAATAAACTTGTACTTGAAGGGAGGATTTTATGATGGTTATTGCTCTTTCAGGAATTTACTTTTGAGGTGATTATCAAGCTGGGAAGGTCAAATGTCAGGCTAGTTAATTTTTCCAATTTAGAGTGAGGAAAGTCACAGGGAAATATTGATGATTAGTTTCTGGATGCTCACTTATTTGGGATTGAAGTTGTTCTCGATTACTTAGAAGATACTACCTCATTTCTTGCTATAGGTCAATGCCCATCTATTTATACTACTCTACAAAAGAAACATCTGGTGGTTAGAGCAACAAACCATCAACTTATTGCGGGACAATTATATAATATGGGGCTTGATCATGTCTTACACTACTATACCCTTGCTCACAAACGTGAAGGGGTATTGTGGGAATTTCATGCTGGAGTTGTAGGGGGACATGTTGGAGGCAGAGCTACTGCTGGGAAGGTCTTACAATATGGTGTTTGGTGGTTGACTTTGTTTAAGGATGAAAAACAATAAGCAAAGGATTGCAATGTTTATTAATGGGTTGACCATCTGTCACTTCAAGATGAAATATCCTTGCATTTGGTGCATTTTCTTGCTGTAATTTGAAAAATGGGTTGTTGATTTGATTGGACATATCCACCCTCCTTCTCGTCACACAGATGCTTGATATATCATTACCGACACAGGTTATTTAACACATTGGCTGGAAGATGCCTTGGTTAAAGACTGCGCTACTGATATGACTACTCTATTTATGTTTGAGAATATAATTACCAAGTTTGGCTTCCCTCGCGTCATGACGAGTGATCAAGGTTCCCATTTTATTACTTCAAAAATTCAGACTCTATTGTAAAATTTCATTTTATTACATCATAAGAGCAGTTCTTATCATCTTCAAGCTAATGGGACTGTAGAAGCATTTAATAAAATAATGGAGCGAGGACTTACTAAGATCTATTCCGCAAATCAAAATATTTGGGACGAATAGGTTCCTACCACTTTGTGGGCCTACATAGCTATAGTCAAACAATTGCATACGTATATCTCGTTTGAATTATTCTATGGCAGAGAAGTTGTTTTTCTTGCCAAGTTTATTCTTGCTAATATTTTTGTTTCTCATCTAACTCAAATGTTTGAAGATGAATCCATTTTTAAAAGAATAAATGAATTATTGCAACTGGATAAGTCTCAATTTCTTTCTTATTTTCATAAAACTATTGAGAAAGAGTGTTAAAAGGCTTGGCATGATCACCACACCAAAAAAAATTCATTTTCGGTGGGAGATAAAGTATTACTCTAGGACAACATGTATCACAAGCATCCTGGTAAACTCCAAATGCATTAGTTTGGTCCTTTCTATGTTGTAAAAATTAAAGATTATGGTGTTGTTCGAATTGTTCAATTAGATGGTACACCTTTTTCTAGATGGGTTGATTGTGCTCGTCTAAAACCCTACCTTTACACTTAAACTTAAAAGTAAAATGTACTCTCCTTGTGAGAGTAGTAGGTAGGAGTTAGGATAATTTTGTCAATAAATACTTTTCTTAGCTTGATAGGTTGTATTTTCCATCATTTCTACAAGTGTGGTCTCTTTTTAGTTGCACCTTGCTACAAGTAATTGTGGTTGGGGAATTTTTTTTGTATATTATCTTATCATAGTCTTTAATTCTTGTCTTGTCTGTCATTATTCCCAATAATGCCAGAGTTAGTTACCAAATCTGTATCTCAATTCCCGATGTGATTTTATTATAATATTAGTTTTCCTATTACATCACTGCATTCCTCAGTATGTGTCTGAATCACTTTTCATTAATTCAAATTTAAGTCACACTTCCTGTGCCTAATGGCTAAGTCCCCCTCTCAAGGATTTTTCAATATATTCTCGCATGTTGTCTTCACTTTCATATTTTCGCTTCACGTATTTTTAGTTTCCTCTCTAGCTCCACTACCACCTATCCATGAACCTTCTTTTACTTCTCATCCTCCTATTTGATTTGTGTACACCCGTCATCCTGTAAACATGGTTCGGTAGGCTAAAACTTCTGACAGTATATACCCTATTAATTCTTGTTTTCACTATGAGGATGATCTATAGGGGAAGTATGACAAATCCCACCTTGTTAATAATTACCTCTCTAATCACTAGTTGTTCCTTGTGCTCCAAATTGATGCTTTTATGGTTCTCAATACTAGCCATAATGATCACTACACCATGAAAGTTAGAACCTTTTCCATCCATTAAAGAATTCCACCCTTATTTTTCGTGGGATTTACCTGTGTTTGGAACCACTAGTGAGATTATGCAGTGTGAAACATTCCTCATCAGTCGGCTTTATGGGGGTTCTTTTTGGTTAGATCGTCAATACTCCATTCATGAAATATATATCCACAAAATCATAGAAATGTCTGCCTATGGTGTTGATGTTCATCGACCTTTAAGAAAATAGCTAAGCATGGAAAGTATATAGAAGAAAAAAATTTGTATAAGAAATACGGTACCATCCGCAAAGGTCAAGGATTTGTTTTAGATATGATCAACAATATAGAAATTCAGATATCTACTATAGTTATCGCCACTAAGCTCATGTACCACTATACAATAGGAGAATGTTCATTGGATATTATCTTTGTTGTATAAGCCTATGTCTGTGGCGATCAACTAAATTGGTCCAGCAATGTCCTTCATGAATTAGTTCCAACAATAAATCATGCTTGTGCTCAATCCAGTTACTTTATTTTTGGGTTTCTACTTATTCCCCTTTCCATGTTCAAATGGTGTGCTCCATGGGGTCATAACCTCACCACAATTGCAGAAGATGAACCTCTTTATTATATGTATGCACCTTGGTGCAACACTAAAGATACCATGAACAAAGAGTTCAACGACCTTGCATTCAACCATTGTTTCAACAATATGGTCATCATGACAAATTATATTTTGCAGGTGTCACTCCCTCTATTGGAATCGTACTCTCCTCTAGTCTAGTTTGGGATATCTCATAGTTCTTTCTATCATCGGTCAATGCATGTTTCTTCAGACACTTTCTATATGCATCCACTACAAGTCTACATTAGCGAGAATAATTTCCTCTCTGAAGTTGGCACTTGGCTTGGGATCGTCACATGTCAGCAAGATGGACAAATCTTATACAATTTTGACACAATGAAACCTATTGAGGGGACCCCTTCCACATTGCGCAAGCATTCTCAAAAGGTTCTAGAGGATCTCTAGCTTCTGTTGAAGAAGGCTAAGGAGTGCACAAGCTTAGCATATGATACTTGGTTCGAGGTAGGTTCCAATTTTCAACAAAATATTCAAGTACATCAAGTTTATCCTATATCTACTGCACTGCCTGTTATCACATCTACCATTCCACCCACCACCATTCATAGCCCCCTTTCACTTCACCAGTTTTGTAGCACTATCACTCCAAATTTCATTAACCTTGATGTTGAAACCCTATCCACCCGACCATGGTGTTCCCAGTGATGAAGAAAGACCTTTGTCTCTACATACAACTTCTAAAGTAATTCCTCATTCTTCCCCAACCACCTTATTCAACATTCTTGATTAACATATCATCTTTGATGACCCATAAGAGTTGAAAACCAGCTCTACTATTGTTTCCTTTTCTCATTTCACCACTATTGTTACCCTTCCACAATAGGTTGTTATGCCTCTTATTACCATTTCCTCTTAACTGTCCTCATCCACCATTCAATTCCTTTCCACTGAGAAATTGATTGACTTCATGAAAGACCTTGACCAATGTCATCAATTCACCTTTCTTCTTTCTTGGCAACATGATCTTATTACTTTCATCTCAACCCTTATTCTCCATATAATTACCCACAATCCAAAAGCTCCCATACAGAGAGAGTCTTGGATGCAAGATCAGTTAGAGCGTTCAAGCCAACCACCGCAATCAAGGCTCCCACCATCTAATATATTTTTGGTCGATGCCCTTAGTGCGTGGTCTTCACCACAACTATTTCAGTTCATTCATGCTTCAATTTCTCAATTGTAGCATTGGTTAGTTCAAACAGAGTCTAGGTGCACTGACCTTTAGGTCATTTGTGACAATGAGGAACATGATCTCAATGCCATCATTGGACTCTGTTAGGCCCCTATACCAATAGGTGTCATATGTCATGATTGACTTGATGAGCTCTCTAATATGTTCATACATTTTCTTGTTGCAAAGGTTTTCCATATTTTCAAAAAACAAAAAATCAAAAAATTTAAAAAATGTAAAGAGGGTATACCCTAAAAGAAAAATCAAAGGGTAAAAAGAAATAAAGATGGTCAAAAAATGAAAGAAAATGAACCCCAAACAAAAAAGACTAGGAAGGTGTGCAAGTCTAAATGTCACTACTTTTTCATTTTGTGTAATAAACAAATTGTGTGTAGTTTCTTACTTATGCCACAATTTATGGATAGTCAAACTGTTTAAACTTGGCTAATTCATTTTTCAATTTTATGCTGTAGAAATATAGAATAATATCTGACCAAATAGTGTAATCTTGGCAGATAAGTAGATAGGTAGAGTAAATAAAAAGGAGCTCAACAGTTTAATCTAAGCCCTTGGATATAATAAGTGTAGATTTAGATAGATATCATTATGTAAAAGAAAAAGAAGTTTATGAGGGTTTTCCAGTTTAAGTGCACCCTAATAAAGAAGAAAAAATGCTAGGTTAAAGTAGGTAGGGTAGGTAGTTGATGTTGCAGAACTATGTGTGATGAATAATGTCTTTAAATGTGTTAATCTTTCATTTTTCATCACAAGGCCAAGGCATACACTACATTGAAGACACCACAAGAAAAGCAAAGTCACAATGATTAACTCTCCTTCTCATTTTCCCTAATTATTCACTAATTTCCCCTAAGCACTAAAGTATTTGCTAAATTGGAGGGGCTCAGAGCATTTCTCTGACTTTTGGAGGGACTAGACCCTCGGCCCAATAATTTAAAAAAGGCTAAGTATTTAGAATCATCCATAAACCATTAATTTAATTTCAAAAGTCTTTTCTTAAGTAAAATCCCATTTTACTTAGGAAAAATTCTTAATATTATATAAAAACCCCTTTTCCACTTTAAGCCTAAGTTTAAATACCCATTCTAATGTTTTTACTTAGCGCTTTTACATTTCATGTCATATTAACTATTAAACTATGTATTATATAAATCTCGCATAATTTCACCCTTTCCAGTAATATGTAAATATATATAAAAATACCGAAATTTCATATATCTCGCCCCTTTGGTTAAGTTATAACCATAAGTGCATTTTAACTGGGATTAACTAGTTAATAACCCAATCCCCCACTGCATTAATTGGGATTAATTAACCCTCACTGTTAATTAAGAACCCCCCAACCAATCACATAACCCCTAATCTGATTAATTAATTTTTAAATTATGTCAGGCTTGCTCACATTAAAACTCATCTGATCACACCTTCCGTCAGTCGTCCGATCGCGCTTCCCTCATCCAACGATCATTATTCATATCGCACAACCCTTGGTGACCACACGTTAACGTGCAATCACAAAGTGGTTTTCACCCCGTAACTCTGCGACGCGTCAAACAACTAGTGGAATCGCTGGCTCCCAGCCAAATACTGCCCAACCCCAAAAGCAGTGCGACACCATACCACTTACCGCCCTCAGCATATGACAAAACATCATTTATTGTGCATGTCATCTACCCGAATAACAAAAAGCCCCCACCAACCTTGACTTTGTTAAATAAAACAAACAAAACATCATTTTCATTGTTCTCTATTGCAACTTGTGCTCCCATGCAAAGAACGTCCAAGTCAATTGTCCAAGATTTCCAACCACCAGCTTGTTGAGAAACTTGCATCTGATGCAACCCGGAACCTGTTAGCCACCATCAGCACTTGTCATTGCATTGTTCATCCCAAAATACAGGTATTTATCCAATTTCCGTCGAAACCCTGCAAGTTTTTGGTTTTCACTATATATTCCACAGAGAAAGGCCAAATTCAGTGCAAATTCAGTTTGTGTTTTACCATATAAACCTGCTATTTTGCCCATTTTCCATAGTAAACCCAATTTCCTTTTCTGAATCCACAAGAACCAGAAATGGAAATCCCTGCTGTTTTGAATGTCGCACATATCAATGCCCCTCATAAGGACCTATACTATCTACCTCTTGTAGATAAAGACTTCCAAAAAAAGGACTTAGCCATTAACCAGAATCAGCTTAAGCTCATTTGCCAAGCCAGAGACAACTACCTAAATGGCTCAGACATCCCGGGACTATGGGAATCCAACCTTCCTAGGTATTTTCTCCCCTCAGTCCATGTTTTCCCTGATCTAATTCATCAATGCCAGGAAAACTATGACCCCAACCACAGAGCTCTTATGTCCCGAAGTCAAACAGTTATCTTCCCCATAATCGCTGCCTCCATTAACGAAATGTTGCAATTTTCATCTGGTCAAGCTCTCACTCCCCTTTCTATGGGATATTTACTTGAGAAATCCACTGAATTACCACAATTATAACTTATTCGCATCTATCAAACCTTCATGTTAGAAAGACATCGGCCCAAGGGCCCACCTCCTTATGTGCAAACATTCTTTACAAAGGTGGGAAGAATTATTGTTGATATGATATCTTTAGTTATGGGATTTAACACTAGTGAATATGTTGATGAGGTAACCCTAGTGTTGTTGTCAATTTTTACTCCTAGACAGTCACCTGCTATTAAGTATGACTCTGCCTCCTATATTGCTAATAAGATTCATGATCAATTCCTAAGACTGGACAATGAGGGAGTCTTCAATTATACCACTTTCATCTATCATCTTATGTTGTATTATCAGTCGGAGAACTTCCCTTTACCTGTTAAGAAGCTTGACACTAAAGGAAATCCTAGGTCTGTCATATTTTTGAGTCTCATTTTCCATAAGTCCCTTGAGACCCCTTACACCTACAATGAGTTCATTGATCTATTTGTCCATTCAGCAACCACTTTATTGAGAGGAGTTTTCCCTCCTAGGATCAATGGTGATATGAAGAAGATCCTCCAGCTCTCCAAGTAGTACAGGATAGGTGATTGGTACCTATATAAGAACCATTCAGAAATCAGGATCCATGGGTGTGAGCTCTGCCCTTTTAAGCTACCAAAGTATGTTCTAGTGAGACTCTTTGCATTCAAATATTTCAGGCAAATGATAAATGCAGACCTAGTCCACTTTTATAATGCCAAGAAGAAAGCTCAGCTTAGAATGAAGAATCAGTTAGGCCCTTTTGTCTGTAATACTAGGGAGACATGGAGAGAAGCTGAAATAATTTTAGAAGATCATCTTAAGTTACAAAAGAGTTTTGGGTGGATACCATATGACCCTAATAGCTTTATATGTGATAGAAGAATGAAGAATAAGTTGTCACCAAACATTCACCATAGGATCCCAGAGATTGAACAGTTTTCAAATATGGATGAATGGAGAGAAAGGACCTGAGGAGAAAATGATAGTGAATAGGTCAATATTGAAAATGTTATGAGAGATTTTGAGAAAACACTTGACCTCGATTCTTTTGGGTAGGTGCAAAGATCAGGAATTGGTGCATCTATTGCTAGAACCTCTCAGCAACCTTCATAGGGAATCAGCACACCAGCCACAGACACATCAAAAGGCAAGGAATTAGAGACCAACATTCAAACCACAGAATAGTCTACAATGTCAAAATAGTATGAAGCTTCCAAAGAACAGTCCCAAATGCCAACTCCTCCAGCTCAAACCAATGTAGAAGAACCACCAAACTTGCAGACTCCTCTAAATGAGGAAATGAATAAGAAGAGAGACAAGGAAGTATCTACTCCTGTCAGTGGACCCTCAGAGTAGCCTGGTACAAAAAGGCAAAGGTTAAAAACCCTTTCAGAGGAGGAATTTATTGAAGAGACTACAGATAGTCAGAGGAAAGAAGGAGTAGATAGCCAACATACTTTTCCAGTGGGAGGAACATCCACTAGCTCATAGAGACAGGAGTTGGAAAGACAACAAAGTGTAGAGGTATCATCTTTCAGGTCACCAGGGAAAGATGTCTCAAATATCAAGAGAACATTTACAGAAATAAAAGCCAAGAATGATCCATTGAGGCTTCAAATTTATAATCAATATTTGAAAATGCCCCCCACAAATCAACAGAGATTAATGTCAGCCTATGACATTAAAGAGGGAAAAATGATAATGAGCTACTTCAAGCCTAAAGTGCAGCAACCTCAATAAGCAGCAGATTATCTTAGAACAAATTTGGAGGTCATGGCAAAGGATATTCATCCTATGGATCAGATTGAATTGCATAAACAAACTGGAGAAATGATTTATTCAACCTTGACTGGTAAGACAATGATGGCCCATAGGTTACAAAATTCTTTGGATAACACAACTCCCTAACTACACTTAGAGAAAGCCTCCTCCCAAGCTAAAGATAATAGAATAAAGTATTTAGAAGAAATAATTATTGGATTAGGTCATGATCCCAAAGATGTGAAGGCTATAGAAGCCTTAATCAAAAAGAAGGATGAAGATATTACTGCCTTAAGGAAACAGCTAAAGTTGCCTCCTTCAAGGCATCCACAGACTGCTGAGATTATAAAGCAAAAGCTGAAGAAGAGTTGATGGATTTACTCTTAAAACTTAATGAGTGACTAAATAAGACTGAGCAAGAACTAGAAAAAGCATTGAAGGACAAGTAGGGAGAGTCGACCTCTCAGCCTCTCGATGTGATACGATTACTCTCAACAACAGTCGTTTATACTCTTGGGATAGCACTATCAGCAAGCATCCCAGCAGCCACAACAGAGATTGTCACAGGTACAAAAACAACATGAACAACAGGACTAGCATAGGGCAACACTGCCATTTTGAGCACAAAGTAATTAATAAAGTCAATGGAGGACATGAAACTATAAGTTTCAGAGCTAAAAAAGGTAAAAGAAAAGTATGCCAAAATGGAATGAAGCTATGTTCCCTCAAAGATAAATGTTGCAGAAAAGTCAAGAGAGATTAAAGGATTAGAAAATAAAGTGAAATCATTAGAAAAGGATCTTACTTTTGACAAGCCTCTGGCAGAAATTAAGAAAATTCTTTGATCCAACATCACTCAATCCATAAATGATGTTTGGCCATCCATCCAAGTAATTTTTGAGCAAATTGATCTAGTAAAGGTAGCCCAAGAAGAAATCCAAAGGATAAGAGCAAAATTAGGAAGAATGCCTTACGAAGACAACATGCTCAATTTTTTTTTGAATACTAGGAGTAAGTACCAGCTTGAAGAACTTGGCATTACAGATAGAACAGAAACCATTTTGGAAATCAAAAGGGTATTAACCAAAACAACTTTGATGCAAAATTTAGAAAGAAGATGTCATTTCATGTAGAAAGAGATTAATGCTTTTATGGAGAAATTTGCTATTTTACAGAGTAAAGGGTTACCTAGTCCTTTAGTGATTAATGACAAATTAATGAGGCATAAAGATTATGTGGATAAATTGGATCAATATGCAGGCAATCAAGCAAGTTCATCAACAAGTGTATCAGGAATAGAAGCACTCCCTACAGGTAGAGTTCTCTATGACAGCCCAGAGAACTTATTCTATGTCGAGCATGAATTGAAGCACTTGTTCCCAATTCAGCCTACATTTTTCAATGAAACCCTCAAAAAGCTTCAAAAAACCAAAATCCCACAGCTAAAATTGTGGGAAGAAATGCTTGAAATTTTGTAATTTATCCGTGGTGAAAGGTAAAATTTGATTTTTACTACAGTCAATGTGGTAAAAAGGATGAACAATGATCAATAGGTAAAGAGTATCAGATGCAGGTAAAGTGTATCAGTAGGAAGATAAAAACAGAGTAGCCAGCACATAATTACACCAAGTACAGCAAGAGGCCAAATCATACAGCCTAACTCCTGTACATTCTCAAGAATAGGGACAACAAACCATTCGGTTGCCTTATTTGTCATCTACGAAGTCTTCTGGCCCTATTTTCTTGTAAAATATGATTAGTCATCATAATTTATATCTCACTTTGTTATGAGATATTCATTGTAAATTTTTTTTTTGTATAAATACACCCCCATTCGGAGTATTAAGGGTGGATTCTTAGACATTGCTATAAAACTGATTATTTTGGAATAAAAAGTGTTGTTGGACAAATTTTCCATGGATGGCTAGATGAAAGATTGATGTAAAGGATTTTTCATAGGATTGATGTGTTGGAAATCAAACAAATAAGTATCTTATATCTCATGTGTTAATTTTTTCTGGTTTATTATATTCATTATGTTCCATATCTGAATAGGTAAACAAAAAAGAATAATTCAGAAAGTGCTTAAGTGCAATATGTCTTCAACCGTTTTTTGTTCTCAATGTTTTGTTCTCATCCCATCTTTTTAAGTCTCTATTTTCCCCCTGTTTAGCTATCTTGGCCTGTGAAGCCATCCCTTATTCAGAAATCAAATCTACTTGAGCCATTTTCATTGACTCCATTAGCCCAATGGACTAAACTATTCAGTTCTACCCCTCTGCTACTGAATTTCACCACAAAATTCGACAAAACCCCAAGCTCTAATAACTAGCCTAAAACTTTATAAAACAAAGCTAAAACTTAAAGAGAGAGCCCTCTCTTGATATAGATTGGCTAGATTCTGTATCTAAAAGATTGGTTTGTGGCTACCTCGGACCCCTTTCCCCTTCTTACAACTTCTAGGAAAATATGAGTGATAACAGACTCCAAATACAATTTCATTTTGAGAAAGTGGGATTAAAAGCTAGCTTCAATGATGTTCATATGAAATTTCATTCATTGTGGCCTAAACTTCCATAGTTTTCCATAGAGAAACCCACATACCTTGTCACCTGTTCCCCTCCTAATTGTTTCAATTTTATTGAAGCGGCATGCAAGCAATTTATTTCTAAACATGTATATCTCTAGGACACTGTCAATAATATGCAACAGCCTTTGTCAAATCCTTTAGCAAGATATCAAAATCAAATCACTGAGAAGCTCCAGACTGCTACTTTTATTCGCGCTACTCTACCACAAGTTATGCAAGAATGGCAGCACATGTTCTGTCGGATATCATATGGAAGTGGCATTGTCGCGAAGAAGAGTGCAATTATTGATCACTTGTGTGATAATGTTTATAATTTATTTCAACAAGAAATGGTGACCTCTGAGCTAGAGGCATAGAAGAAGCTTCGAGATTAGGCAGACGTACTTGATGCCCAAATCAACTAGTTGGAAGATTTGACCCAAGTAGCTAAGTGAGTTCTTTGTGAAATCTGCACAAAGGCTCATAATCATTTTATCACTTTGAGTACATTGTCCATGGTTGCAGATCAACATATTCAGGAACTTATTGAGTCAAAACCTAGTGATCTTAGTGAGCAGACAATTATCGAGTTTTCAACTAAGGTTTCCATACTTCTAGAATTGTGGAAATCCTCTGTTTTTGCATTCAAAATATTTAAGGAGTTATCTCTTCAGACCATTCCAGAGTTGAGTTCTTCATTTGAAGGTACCGTAGCTGAGCCAAGTGAAAGCCATCTAGCACAAAGTCTAGAACCAACACCAATAACACATTGACTCGATGACGAGTCAATGGGATGTGGTCGAGGCATTTTGGGTCATTCGTTTTTGAAGTAATAGCAGTTTTGAAGGATGTTTTGGAGCAAACTGTTGTAAATCAAAGTGACAACAATTTTTTTTGGAACTTACATAGTGAAATATAAGGGAAAGTGCTAAAGAACTAGGATCTAATTTTGATGGAGTTAACAAAGAACCAAGGTAATGGCCTATGTATTGGAAAACCATAGATCAAGTGAACAAGGTATCAAATACTAACACAAGTGAGCACAACTATAAAAGAAGATAAAAGGAAAAAAGAAATAAGTTTAGACAGTGCCACAAGGTTCAGGTTGTGCTCAGAATATAGACAATTCTTATAAATGTTGGGATTGTGATGTAGTGTTTTGGTGTTATGTAATGTTTGAGATATCAACTTAGGATGTCCTGTTTCTATATTTTCTATCGATTTCGATATCCACACACAGGTTTGTAATTGATGCAAGTTGTAATGGTGATGCTATGATGTAAATAAATTATGTTGTTTAATAATATATGGAGGATGGGAACTATGATATTCAATTGTTTATTTTATAGGCCCTTTTAAAATTTTCTGCGTATGTACATTTTCTATTATGTGCATGAGTTTAATGGTTGTAAATGAATATGGTAATAGTTGTGCCAATTTCCTAATTAATTAAATCTACATCCCCTACATCCTTTTATGATTGTGGTTCACCTCAGGTGAGAAGATAATTTGTTCCAAAAGGGTGAAAATTTTGGTGAAGTGCTAGACTACGCGGATATCTTTGTTGGCACCCTCGGTCAATCCCTTGGTCAAACTAAAAATAAACTTTTCTACCATCACCTAGTGACAAAATTGTATGTAAATTAGAAGCTCATAATTCATACGAAAACATACCGATCTTCATGAAATAAGTGTCTTGCTTTACCCATTATCCCACACACATCCCTTCCACCATAAAATGTGGCATGAGTTGATTCCCAACAATAATATCCTTGAGCTAAAGTTAATAACCAGATGTTTGTCAATAGTGAGACCATTGGAATTCTCTTTACTATATCCAATGATTTGTAATACATCATATTATTAAAACAATCAAACAAAAAAATCGAGAGCACTAACTCAACTTTGAGTAAATTTAAAAGAGTCATACCTCTTTGAAAATTCTAAGAATATGGGGCTATAATGATGACCTAAACAGAGGAGGAATTCATTGCTTGAATATGCAAGGATTGTGTAGTAAATATAGATAGATATGCCAAGACTCTATCATTTATGTAGCATTAAACACATTTTGTGTTTGGTATTAGTTCCACCGTAAATTGATGTTTGAAACAATATGTTTTTTGTTTAGTTTGTAGCACATGCGTGTATGAGCATGTGGCTTCAAGATACCCATCTTCACATGTTGCATGAATTATAAGTTAGTTATCTAAATATTATTCGTTAAGCCATTATGCAGAGGTAGATATGTGTGACTTTCATTGTGTGGAACTTTGCTTGTACTGAGCTTTTCTCCGCACAAGCAAACCTCCACACACCTTTAAATTTTTTTAGAAAAAAGTGGGCCACATAAAACATATACTACAAGAAAAAATATTAACATTTGGCATCTACCACATGGCTTACGTTATTAGTGTCATGCTTTGGCTATGTTTTTTTTCTCAACACATGGTTGGAAAAATTATTGATTTGTAAAAGTAATAATTAATATCCTTAAAATTAAATGTTATAATACACGATTATAATTTAATTATTTAAATATAATTCGTTAACCCATTTTGTAGAGGTAGAGATGTGTGACTTTCACTGTGCGGAGCTTTCCTCCACACAAGAAAGCCTTCACATGTTGGCATTATGATATAGATATGATACAGGTGTTGTCCTTCATGGCAACTCACTCAGATGACAAATCATAGTATAGCTAGTAAATAGCAAAAAATTAATGATCAGAGAGGTGTACGCAGGTGTGCTGTGAAAAAGAAGCATATACATACGGGTGCACCATATACCAGGTCGCGTATACATACATACGCATGTTTACAGAAGGAGAGGCGTGTACATGTTGGCAATCTAATTTTTGCTCCATGGTATTTGATATTGGTCCATGGTATTTGGTCCAAAGTGTTGACCCTTGGTATTGGGTCCAAGGTATTTGTTCTACGTGGTTTTAGACCATGGTATTGAGAGAGGCCTAAACCTATATAAGGAGAAGATCATTAGGCCAAGAGGGCAAGTGTGCAAGTGATGAATATCTGATGAAGTATGAGATCTAGTATTTTGGTTATAGGTTTGTGATGCTTTGCTTGATCTGAACCAAGGAGGAACCTATGCGGTCGATAAAGGTTGATGGACCGGGATCATGATGACTAAAATGTATTATCATTATATGGTATGATCATGAATAGATCTAAATACTAACACATGTTTTATCCTTTATATTTTATGGTCTGGGTATATCTAAAGTTTGAAATTGCAGCAAAGTTATAAGTAATTAGTTTTAGATCTATACGTGGGTTCTCTCTGGTGAAAGAGTGTAGACACGCTGGTTTTCTCAGTCAAGTAGCATATACATTATGAGATTTCATATTTCAGGTTGTTGTTGGTTCTAGTAGTTGTTGTAGAGTTCTGGGCTTTGGTCTATGTTTTGGTGATTGTGTTTTGATGACAGGGTTACAGTGATTCAGAGATAATGATTGTATTACAGTGGTGATTGTTTTGTATTTATGGATCCAGTTTGAAAATTCATGAAATGTGGTCCTTGGAAGAAAAGAGAAGGCTGTAGCCTTATGTAGGTCAGCACCTACATACTAGTACATCAACTAGTACAAGAGCTAAGGGGGTTGTAGCTCCCTTCCAGGAGAAGCTCGACAACCATAGAAGGTTGTAGCCTTCTGCAGGTAGAAGCCTGCGTACTGGTATAATACTGCACTAGTACAGAAATATTGTAAAGTTTCTTATTAAAGGAAGATAGAGACAAATTGGAGCAGGTGGCTTTCACCCACATTGGGTTTCCACCTTATATCATGGTGTTCACGTGTGCTTCTTATATGTGATGATTTGTTCTTTTTTACTGCACCTGTTTACTATTCATATGACTAATAATGTTCTGATGCACCCATTGAAGATCAACTAACTGAATAATAAGTTTTATGGATATACGCTAGTTTCATTAAACATAGTTTCATATACACACAGGTATCATTCACTGAAGTAGCGTATATGAATTTGATAAAAGAAATGAAAATATTATTGATTTGCCAATACTGATTCACCCCCTCCCCTCTCAGTATTATTTACAACAATTGGAATCAGAGCAGGTCCTTCAAAAGAAGCTTGATTTCTTGAAGGAAGATCCATTAGGATGAGTAATCACGAAAGAGAGAGATCCATCAGACCACCAATCTTCAATGGAATCAATTTTGTCTACTGGAAGATAAGAACCACAACATATCTACAATCGCTTGGAGCAGATGTTTGGGGAATCGTGGAAGGAGGATATACATATCCAATGGAAACTCCTACACATACGATAGGTAGAAAACAATATGAACTCAATGTCAAAGCTGTTACTATCTTATTGGGAAGTTTGTCACAATCAAAATTTTTCAAAGTCATGCAGTTCAAATCAGCCGAAGAAATATGGGAAAAAATAATTCAAAGCTACGAAGGAGATGATTAGGTAAAACGTGCTAAGCTTCAAACTCTAAGAATATGGTATGAAACTCTTAAGATGTATAGTAATGAAAGCATATCTGATTACTTCCTGTGTATATATGAGATTGTCAATTGTATGAGGAATCTGGGTGAAGAAATTAAGGAAGTTGTCTTAGTTGAGAAAGTTTTGAGATCCTTGTCTACTAAATTTGAATGCAAAGTGTCTACCATAGAAGAAAAGGAGGATCTGCAGAAAATCACTATGACGCAACTTCATGGAATCTTAATTGCTTTTGAGATGAGAAAAGGAGGACCATCATATATGATAGAAGCCACATTTAAAGTATTAGCAAATGGAAAAGAAAAACTCAGTGAATTAGGATACATTTCAGAAGAAGAAAATGAGGTAAATTTTGTCAAGAATCTTGAATGGGGATCTAGAAGGTTTAAAGGTAATCTAGCTTTCAAATGCTTTTCTTATGGTAGAGTTGGTCACTACACTACTAGGTGCCCTCATAACAAAGAAAATATGTCCGAAGAAGGTAATAGAAGTTATTATACTCATGAGAAAATTAATGACTCATCCAATAGTGATGAAGACATTAGACTTCTCATGGCATATGAAAATAAGGATGTAGAAACAGAAGAAGTCACCAGATTAAAAGAATAGTTGGAGACAATAACCAGAGTAAGGGAGCAATTGCAGGATGTAGTAAAATATCAGAGCACAATAATTCAGAGACTTGAATCTAAGATGCTCTCTCTAAATAAAGATCTTAAAGAATCAAAGAAGAAGAATAAAGAAGCTCTTGAAGAACAAGAACATGAAGTGCTCGAATTAAGGCAACAAGTGGAAGAAGGAAGAAAAGCCAAAGAAAACATAAGCAAGCAATATCTAGAAAAGGAAGAAGAACATCAGGTTGATGTAAATATCTTAAAAGGTAAATTAGAAGAAAAGGATAAACTATTATGATTTCAAGAGAGTACTAGGATTTTGGATGATATTCTTAGTAGTCAAATATCCCCTGCTATCAAAACAGGTCTTGGTTTTTATGAAACTATTGAAGGCGAATCTAGCTCATTGGTTGAGGAAAGGAATTCTAATGCAAAATCTGAAATGATCAATGAAGAGATAAGTGGTTAACCCCAGCAACAACTAAGGAAAGAAATTCTTCAAAGAAGATCTTTTCCTCCTAACTATGTAAGTGATAGTCGGTTATTTCCTCAAATGAAAAATGTTGAATGTTATATATGTAATAAGTTTGGACATATTGCAGCTAGATGAAGAAGCAAAATGGGTCAAGACCATCACACAGAAAGATAATCACGCTCCAGGTAATTCAAGGGATATTGTTTTGCTTGCAATATGGTTGGTTACAAAGCCATTGACTGCTATAGGAGCAATATGAAACATGTGAGATGTTATGCATGTAACAAGTGTGGACATAAAGTAAGGGAATGTAGGAGCAAAATTTGAACTCCAAAGCAAGGGGATCATACATCATCAGAATTCCAGGTATTGAAGAAGACAGAATTAGAGACAGAAAGATGTGGCATAACTCAGTTAGTTGACATAATAGACACAGGGGAAACTGAAAGTGTAGAGCTTCAGTATTCCAATTTGCATACGTAGAT
>APFE031470245.1:90447-150289 GCA_000404065.3 Pinus taeda | reverse complement strand
TGACCAAAGTTATGACAAGAGAAGCATTGGCCATTGAAGAAACTCCTGCGATTATCAAATCTACCAACCAAACGATTGTAGTTTCTACTGTCATCCATTCCTGAGGTAGATTGAGAATATTTTACTTGTGGCTAATTGTAGCTTATGTTCATCCTTAAGGTGGATTGCCCCCGATTTACTTGGTAGTCTTTATTCATTCTTGAGGTAAATTGTCCCTGATTTACCTGGTGATCTCCATTGGGCCTTTTCTCACTCCTCCTTGCTGCATCAAGATAACTTTTGGAGGTGGATGGTTTCTGTGTTTGAGATGTTTCTTCATTATATCCCAAACCTGTCTTGATTAGGGGAGAATGCTGCACATTGATAATCTCATCTAGAGTTTCAGATCCTTTAACAAATATAAGATTAAGAGCTTTTGTTTTCTCAATCTCTTTTCTAAGTCCCACAATTTTACATTCTAACTTTTCATGATGTTTTCCCTTTCAGCCAGTTGAAATTACAGAGTATCAATAATCATAATTTTCTCTTCTAAACAAATTTTGAGTTTAGAAATCTCTTCATAAAGACCTTCTTCATCTATAGCATCCATGAAATCATCATCTTCAAAAGCCATTAAAAGTTTACAATTATTACCTCGTTCATCTTCATCACTATTTGAGGGTCCATCACTGTCTTCATGAGTGTAGTAGCTTTTCTTACTTACATTCTGTTTCTTGTTCCATCTAACAGATTCCTTACCTTTGTCAAGCTTGTCTTTCCGAGGACACTTGGCAGCATAGTGATCGACTCTTCCACAAGCAAAGCATTTGAAGGGTAACTTACCTCTGAATCTTCCAGCACCCCGTTGAAGGTTCTTGACAAAATTTTATTCTTCCTCTTCTTTTGACATACGTCCTGACTCATAGTAATCTCCTTTGCCTGAAGCCTTGAATGCAACTTCTCTCCTGTTTGAAGGTCCTCCTTTCCTCATTTCGTAAGCGGTTAGAATTCTGTGTAGCTGTAACATGGTAATTTTATGTAGATTCTCCTTTTCTTCTATTGCAGAAACTTTTGATTCAAACTTAGGAGACAAAGATCTTAGAACCTTTTCAACCACAACCACCTCTTTTATTTCTTCACCCAAGTTTTTCATACAATTAGCAATCTCATCTATTCATAGGAAATAGTTAGCCACACTTTCATCATTGTACATTCTGAGATTTTGATATTTAATTCTGAGGTTTTGAAGTTTTGCTCATTTTACCTGTTCATCTCCTTCATAGCTCAGAATGATCTTGTCCCATATTTCTTTTGCAGTTTTATACTGCATAACCTTGATGAATTCTGATTGAGATAGACATCCTAATAGAGTATTGACAACCTTTGCATTCGTTTCAAACTGCTTCTTCTTAGTCGGATCTGTGGGAGTTCCTGATGGAAAAGTGTACCCTGTATCTATGATATCCCAGACTTCTGTACCAAGAGATTGAAGATAGGTAGTGACTCTTACCTTCCAATAGAAGAAATTGGTCCCATCAAAAATTGGTGGCCTGATCGATGCTTCTCTCTCGTAGTTGCTCAATGATGATAGATCTTCCTTCAAGCGATCAGCTTCTCTAAAGGACTTGCTCTGATAACCAATTGTTGGAAATAATACTGAGAGGGGGGGGGGGGGGGTGAATCAGTATTATCAAACTCTTATCAATTTATACAAGTATTTTCAGATCTGACAATTGAAACTTGCATATACCTTCCAAACTTATAATTTAATTTATTCTTCAGATGCTTGTCATTAATCTTTATGTGAGAACCATAGAATAATGAGCAAGAACACAAAATAGACAGTCACACCAAGGAACACAAGATGTAAGGTGGAAACCCAATGTGGGTGAAAACCACCTATTGCAATATGTCTCTATCTTCTTTCAATTAGAAACTTCTTCTTACAATGATTTTGTACTGGTGCAGTCTTTTACCAGTACACAGGCTGTAACCTGTAGAGAGCTACAACCCTCTCTCGTTTTCCATCTTCTTCTGGAAGGGAGCTACAACCCCCTTAGCTCTTGTACTAGCTGAAATACTAGTACGTAGGTGCTGACCTACAGAAGGCTACTACCTTCTCTTTCCTTCTAGGGACCACGTTTCATCAATTTTCAAACTGGATCGAAAACATCATGTACATGTGCATCACCCAATCTCCTTTAAACAAATAACTTCTAAGAATGCAGTAACTAGAAAATAACACCAGTAACCAGACACCAATTTAAACCCAGATCTCTGCAGAAATAGATAAAAGAAAGCTAAAATATATTTCAAGAAAAGCCCGCAACTTCACCGAAGGAAACCTGCGGATATCCGCACTTCTGCCATGACGAGTCTGCACAACTCCACACCTGCTTCTTCTCTAGTTCTGCGCACCTTTGTACTGCGTCATTGCCGCTCTCTTCAGTAGATCTGATTTATAATGCTCTGGTTTCTCCTTGATTCATATTCAACTATGTCTCACCAACCGATTATCAGAAATTCAGATCTTGCTCTTCTTATGATTTTCAACACTTGTGACTAGCCAGATGATCTCCTTTCCTTTTTATAGGCTAAGCCTCACTCAAAACCATGGACCAAAACCATTGAGAAACAATACCACGTACCCAATACTTGGGTTCAATTCTTTTGGATGCAATACCATGGACCAAAACCATAGGATCAAAAAATGTCGAACTAATACCATGAACCAACCATAAGATTTCCCATGTGCGTGCTCATTTCTCTGCATGAAAGTGCGTGAACTTTTCTCTGCATGAAAGTGCGTGAACTTTTCTCTGCATGAAAGGAACATTTCTCTGCATGAAAGTGCTTGAACTTTTCTCTGGATAAAAGTGCATGAACTTTTCTCTGCATGAAAGGAACTTTTTCTCTGTATGAAAGTGTGTGAACTTTGCTGCACTATAATTTATCATATGAGATGAGTGGGTTGCCATCAAGTACAACATATGTATCATAATGCCAACACATTAGTTACTCATCATTTGAAGCCTAGGAAATCGCGATCTCAGGTAATCTACCTGGCAAAACATTTCCTACATGTGCCCCCATCAACTATTCACACTTTTGAGCCAAGGAACCCCCAATTCTAGGAATTCTACATGTCTAGTGGTTTTCTTGCATGGAACTCCATTAATTACTCACCCTTCCAACCCCAGGAAATCCCCATTCTAGGTAGTCTACTTGTCCATGAGTTTTCCTGCATGGTGTTGTTTATTATATTGTGCATGGAGTCTTGTAGCCAAGTGCCTGTTTGGTGTGCTCCACTTCATTTCTCATAGAGGCTTACAATCAAGGTGATGACTATGAATTTACCCCAATGAGATAATAAAAGTGTCATAGAGCTATAATGTCACCAAAATAGTCTTCTTCCTCAGCTCTTTGCTCTATCTTTCCACCTATGTCACAACATTTGTTTCCAATGAGATATACTCAAAAATTTCAAATATGGTTTAATTTTTACTTTCCCAAATATGCTTCATTTATAAGCCATGATATTTTTAGTCATGTTGTTGGGTTCCCTTACAATTGGTGATATTTTTTCATGGTGGCTTCTATATCACATCACATTCCAATACTATACCTACAATATGATCTTTCAACCAACGAAACAACTATCATTATTCATGTATACAATATCTTTATGGAAAAATATCAAAATATCCTGAAGTAGTGTTAGAATTAATATACGTATAATAATTTGATCACCTTCAATCGATTTCAAATATATTGAAATGAAATTATTATATCTATGTCACATTCACTCTAATTATTCCACAATGCAATCAAATATTTATTTTAGCAACCCAAAGGGTCAAAACTAAGAGATGTGTGTCCTTAAGTTCATGACCAATTCTTCTCTCGGTCTTGTTTTTTAGGAATCACAAAATTCTTAGCGATATTTTCACATTGAGGGCTTCCTGCCTTAACCATACCCTTATTGGGCATCCATGCAAAACGTACATTAATTTGAAAACCAAAAGATATCATTTCCAACTGAAAGGAATTCTTATCCATTTCCTTTCCTTTATATTTTTATCCTTGTCGTTTGGCTTACTTACTTGGCTACCATCACAAGAATTCTCAACTAAATTCATTCCAGTGACTCCATGTGGCTTTTAGCATACCTATTTTTGCAACATTCAACAGTCCCTGGAATGATATCAACCTCAGATATTAGTCACAATTCATTCACTTCAACTGCTTACAAGTTTCCATGGAGTTCCATAAAGGAAATTTGCATTAGGTATCAAGTTTTCATATTTAGACACTGTGTTTGTTCATATACTTGAACATATGCATATTCATCTTGACCTACATGTGCCATACTTGGACATAATCCATGTTATTCACACACTGTCATCTTTAGAATAAACTTTCAACCTCTGTTGTTTTCAATTATTCACACAACAAATCTCATAAGCATAAGCATAAACACACTAATTTATTTCTCGCGGTAGTTAACAAAAAGAGATCATTCTTGCACTCTTTCCATATGAATATTCCATCTGACATAGAATTACTTAGGTAATGTAAAACATAGAAAGTATCGGTTTCTTATTTTCTTACCATTCATGCATTCATAATATTTTGTAAATAAATTATATCATCCAAGAACAAATTTTAGTTGAGGTAATTCCCTACTTAAACTATTTTTACAATTGTAACATCATTGTCTGTTTGGTTCATATTAACCCATTGAAGTCCTCCTTGACCGATCCTTTATCCACGCTTTCCCTCTAATTCAACTCTATAAGGCAGGCTCCCAAGCTCGTTATAAATTTCATTAATGTTAGAAATCATATGAATAAGCATAAAAAATTTACTAGACACAAAAATAACTCTCTCAAATTATTTGTAGGCTCTCGACATGAATTTCTTCCTTGTAACAACCCAAGTGTCTCTTCCCCTTTTTCCATTTCTATGCATATCACTTCTCTCAACTCGAATTATATCAATACAGCTGACTTAGAACATGATAATTTATTCATGCAATATCACAATTGTATACTCATATCATGCACTCAATTAGGCATTCAGACAATTCTCTAAGTATGCATATAATTCAAGAGTCATAATTAATAGTTCTTAGAGAACTTATCTAGGGAAAAACATTGACAGGTATCAAACCTCTTATTTTATTAAGTAGCCATAGGCTTCACTGCTCCTATTGTGTTCAACTGTGGATCATTCTCAGTTTTAGCCATAATTCCACAAGGAAATTGGGTTACAAAGAGCCATGTATGACACACAACCACTATTAGAGAAAAACACATGTCCCTACACTCCTCCTTCCAAGCTCTAGCCTTTTATAAGTCAACCCAAGGAGAAGTTCCCTCAAAACACTATTACACTATGCCTATCAATCCACATAGGTGAAACTTGTACCATTATTTCATCAACACCTCATATTCCATAGCCTTGAGTCCACAAGACTCCATGCACTATCTTTATTTATTTCCCAAGAATGATGTAAATCTATTCCTTGCAATGCCAACACTAAGCATGCTTATCTGAAGCATGCTGATCTAATTTTCTTCACATATATAAAACCCATGTTAGCTACATAAACTAAACAAACATGTAATACATTCTATTAAGGTTAAAAACTATGGCATATACAAGTTTAAAGTGAACATACATAACAATTAAAATATCATACAAATTTTATCCTTGGTGCATGAGCCTCTTCCGGTCTAGTGTTTGAAACTAAGCTTTGATACCAATCTATAACTACCTCCTTCCACCCTCTTAAACATTCTTAAGATGAGGAAGGAGTTACCTGTTTTCATTGTTATCGAAGATATATTATGTAGATGGGGTTTCTAAAAGCCATATTTTCCAAATTTTGTGGAAATTGAATTTGACATCGCCATTATGACAAGTTTGTCAAGACATTTTGGTGATATAAGTTTTGTCTCAATCTGAGTCATGGATCCAAAGTTAAGCTCGTTAGATCTTTTGGCTTATTAATAAAGGCCATTTCATCACAAGGATGCCATGTGGAAATCATGTGGCCCCAACCCTACTCAAATGGAACCTTCACATCATCTGTGGATGGATTCGAGGTTGACCACACCATGAGACTTTCACTTCCATTCACTCAATATGAGGTGGAGCTCATTGGCCCATTTCATCTCAATGCCTTGACATTGGGGGTTTCCTCCTTGCCTCCCTTTGAATCTACTTCAAGTAAAAGTTCGAAGGTCCAAGGTTCAAGACACTTGATGTCAATTCAATGTTGTTAGTTGCAAAAGTAGAGTCCACCATTCCATGTCATTTTAACGCGTCGGCATTAAGATTTCTTTAGTATCCTCACATATAACACTTTTAGATTAATTTCTGAGTGATCCAAGTGCATATTGGTGGACAAACCCTATTCCACTACTCATAGCATGATTTTCCTATTTTGGTAGTTTATATTTTTGGCAGTTTTCACGTCCTAAACTTCTGGATCCATTTTGAGGCCCTAATGGTTTTTTTTAGTGAAATGGGAAAAGGTAAGCCTGTAATTGATGTTTGTAGTTGAAATTTTTTCTCCTTGAATAGGTATTTCTAATAGGCCATCATACGCAGCAAAAAAAGATTGTATGCCAACCCCAAGAAATTGATGTTAAACCTTACCACATGAGGGCCCATAAGCCTTTGGCACTTCATCTGCTAGGGTTAGGTTTTTGGATTTTTATGGATTTTTCACTGTTTCTTCATGATAAAAAGGCATTTGAGGCTCATTGTAACAAAATCTCGGAAGGCGAGTATCCATCAAAGATCTTCTTAGAGATACACTACCACTGCTCGAGCTAGTTTACTTTCAACTTACATGTAAATAGTTTCAACAGTTTCTATTTATTAGTTGAAGTTAACTTTCAATGTATCTCTATGTGTCTATTTTAAATATGTATTTGATTTCATTCCTTCATAAATTTTAATTAGTGGTATCAGAGTGGTCCACTCTTCCTTTGTTATTCTGTGCATGTCCCCAACGAGGTTGAGGTATAAGGAGTTGGGACTTGAACTACCTCAGCTGTTACAAATACCACCCTCACCAACCCCAACAAATTTCCGTGGAAATAGAAAAGAAAGACAAGGGCGCAGGATATCATATCAAATTTCAACTCGAGGAATCCCTCAAGTGATAGACGAATGAAATGACGGATAACTTTTCCTAGATCCTTCGGCAAATACATAAATGTGACAACTATTCATCAAGTAGCCACTTTGGAGGGGCCTACCCATTTAAGATACAAGTTAATTTCAATGTTCATATATTTGAAGGCCAGATAGATGTAGATGCTCTAGATAAAGGGTTAAATCTACTATAAGGATATTTTTCAGTCCATACTTCTACTAGTAAGAAATTTACTATGAGAAAAGGGACACGGAGGAGTCTACACTATTTTTAGTTGCACCCTCTTGGAACTAATTTAAGGATGTTGTTGTAACAACCTTCGGTTAAAAATTCATGTAATAAAGTTATTCAAGGCAAAAAAATACGACCAAGGTCATGGGACATATATTCCGAGCTAAATGTTGGGAAAAACATCCTGGTGGGCATTTATAAATAAAGAAATTGTTAAAGGCATCAGAAAGGGGTTTGAAAATGAAAAGAGGAATTAATTGGCATTTATTTTTAAAAATAAAGGAAAATAATGGAAAAGGAAGGTGAAGAGAAAAAATTTGCATGAGGAGGAAATTGAAGGAAAAATAGAGGAAAATGAAGAAAACAAAGGCCTCAATGATAAAAATGCTTCTAAGGACGAGTTCACAGCCTTTTGTCAATTTAGTTTTAGAATTGGTTTCAAATAGGAGAAGATAAACAAGAGGAGCAAGCAAGCAAAGGAAGGAAAGGAAGGACAAGAGAGAAAAATAAAGCGAAGGAAAGCAAGGAGCAAGCAAGGAATAGTTTGAGCAAGCAACTACAATGATATTAGTTCTAGGTATCAAGTTGAATGTATGAATTCCTTTCTATTTTTGGCATGCATAGTACTTACATATCTTTGTTTGGTTCATTCACTATCATTGGCATTGGTTTTGCCTAGTTTGATAGTGGTTGCAACCTTGCCTTTCCACTTCTAGATAGGCATGTTGTGATGAGATTCATTATTAGTTGAGCTTTGGATTTCAGAAAGGTTTTGGATCCGTGTGAGGTGGTCTTAGGAAAATCCCAAGGTTTGGGGGTGGAGATGCTTTTCTTTTGGAATCCCTCAACAAGTGGGTGTAGATAGGGAAATTTGTCAAGGGTTGGTGAATGAATATTGAGGCATCCAAGCTTGGTTTCATTTTATGATCTCAAAACCTATTTAGGTGATATCATGGTAGTGTGAGTGTGGAGGTGGTATAATCTCTGGATTTCCTTGGTTTTTAAATGCATTGGTTTATCCAATGATATCCCACGTTCATGCTTAGAATATGGCACAGTGGTAACTGGCTGATTTGGTTCAGACCAATCTATGGTCGGATGGTATGTGGAAGTCTCTGAATTGGTTGGATTTTGTATAAGTTAATAAGAGCTAATTTCCTCTCGTATATTATGAGTAAGCGTACTTTTTATGATGTGGCTTTGATGGGTATTTTATCATTGTTATTATTTTGGTTATATGTCGGTTATAAGCATGGTTTTATGAGAAATTCTAGTTATGGATCTTATGATGTTTGAATGGTAAATGAATACTTTGGTTGAATGCATGACCTAATAGATGTTATTGAAACTATTGTGAGAGGGAATTAGACCTTCTGGATGAATCCCAAATAAGTTTCAGGCCCCTATTCTCATATATGCATTCATGACTTGTAGATTTCGTGTTCACCATATGTTTGAAGAAATGACTGTCATGGTTAGACCCGGTTAGGTCAATTTCTTGACTAAGTTTATATGAAAGGGTTTTTCTTGATGTTATATGTCATTCAATAAAGTCTCATTAAGTTCATAGTAGTGGTTAGGAGTAAAGCCTTCAAAATGTGGCATTGTTTACGAGATCGCGTGATTAGAACTAGGAAATTGGGACTCGAGTCACTACCTTACATGATTATTCATAGGACTGGAGGCCTACAGTCTCATGGATGCAGTGTTATGCCCATGACTAGTAGTCTAGGTTAGTGAAAAAGAAATCTAACTTGGGTTTTGGGCACCTGCAGGGGTGGTCTAGCTCTTGTGAGTCTTGTAGTTCCTGAGGAAGGCCAACAATGTTTCATTTTGTCAACTCCATTTCCTTAAGGTGATCTAGGAGGTTAGGTCATGTCATAGTAGCTCTATCTTTCATGTTTACCCTAGTAGGCTGATGAAATTGGGAAAATGTGGGAGCGAGGTGGTTACATATTGGTATCATAGAATGATTCAAACACTTTGACTAGATGAGAAAGATGCATGTCGTTATGCATGCATTATCATGGTTGTAGTTTCTATGCATGAGGTCATTTTATGTAGTTTGTATCATCATGATGTTGTTGGTATGTTATGAGTCTAGCATTTTTTCCAGGCTAGAGTACGAGATGTAGATCATCAGAGTGAGGTTGTAGCACTAGACCTCTAGATAAGAGTAGATCATCATACATGTTTGTATGTTGGTAATGCATGTTTGTTGGTTAATTGTTATTATATGAATTATGGTTATATACATGCCTCACAGTCTATTTTTTATGTGGTTACATCCATGATAGATGTTAGTTAATCAGTCTAGTTATATGCACTTATGTTGGACAGTCATGCATTGTAATAACTTGTTTTTATATGCATCGCAGTCATACACATGATGATTATGGTCATTGCATTTAAGATATTGATGTTATATGTATCATGTTAATCTAGATTGGGATGTATAGATGGTTATGGCTATAATACTCAGGTTTGAGCTAATATATTTGTGATATTGTGTCATATTAATATGTATTGACTTATGTAGATGTGATAGCCTCCCTTGAGATATATTGAGGTATGAGTTTGATTATGTCATATATTTGGTTTATATAACATGGTATGATTACAAGTTGTTTAAATGTTTGATTAATTGCATGGTAGGAGTATGTCTCTATAAGATTGCATGAAGGACCGCTCTTGTTTTAAGATGGTTGTACTAACACAATATGTGTTGAGATAACTAATATGTACTTGAGTGGAAAGTGAGTGCTCATTGTAGTATTATGGTTAATGATTGTGAGTTGATTGTTTATTATGACATGGTTTTTAGTCTTGGTAAAGGCCAATTTAAAATTAGTGGAGTTGATGTTTTGATATTTGCAACAGGTGACTCACATGTGTGAATACTTGCAGGGTAATATGTTTGGTATCAACATGACATGGTAATAATTGATTTGTCTATATAACTAACTGATGGGTGATGTGATAACATCTAATGTGACTCATTTTTAGCAAGGTAAAAGGTAAAAGGCAGGAATTCAGTGAGAATTCCTTTAGCTAGGTTTGGAAACCACAATTCCAAATGAATGAGTGCTTTGCATGAATACACGAAGTCTTCTTAACCGTGATTTTATTTAAGATTATGGGGATATGTGCTATATTCATGAATATGTATTTGATAGGTATAATAGTTAGTTTCTAGTTATGCCTAGATTCGTCAAAGAATTGGAGTGCTTGAGAGATGATATATGTATGAGTTCAGTTACAGGTCAGTCTTATGTGCACAAAAAGGTAAGATAACTAGTATATTTTTATGTTTATTTATGCACTTAAAACTATGTTTCTATGGAAGTATGATGGAGGGAATTGCATGGAAAAAGAAACTACCATGAAATCTTGAAGAAGGCTCGAGTTGCAATTTCCCTAGGAGGAATTGGGAACGCATGGGGATTGATTCATGGTGTTTGTTGAGAGTTTTGTGCTTTCGGTATTTTGTGATTTTTTTGGGCCTAGTTTACAGGTTTGTTTATGACTAGTGCATGGCCATGCAACTTTGTTTTTGGTGTCATATTTCTATTGGTTTTCAATGTTTTTCTTCTTGGTTGCTTTTGGTTCTTTCCATTTACGTTTCGAGGGTACTGGGAATTTTTTGGGAAGGAGGAAGTTAATAGAGCTCGGGGAGTGTTGTGTAGTACCCAATAGGTAATGTAAGAATCAAATGAAGCCCGATGCATGAGTTAAGGGAAACTGAAGGTAAGAATATCATAATCAGTTCGAATGGTTAGGTCCATTGGAATAAAAGGGTAGTGGTAGGATAGTCATGAGGAGGGTAACCAAAAAAGGTAAATTAAATGGATTTGAGGCATCAGATGCCTTGGTTATGTTAGGAATTATTGTTGTCAATGTTGTGCATGTCGTACATGAATAAAGTAAGTTATATTAACCTTGACCTTATGCTATTTGGTAATTATTTGTGACCATGATTATGGTGATGTATATATATGTATACATGCATGTATGCATGTCATGTCTGACAGGGTCATTAGGGATAAATATGGTTTATGCTAATTTTTATATGTTTATATGCATGTATGTATGTCATTGTATGACTGGGTCATCAGAGATGAATCTTGTGGAGGAAATATTGCTTATGCAGGTGAATGGCATGAAAAGGTTCCTGGTTTATGAGGAACCAACTAGGAAGAGTAGCCCTCATAGATATATGAGGATAGTTTTCATAACAACCCTGGTTAAGAATCCATGTAATAAAGTTAATAAAGGAAAATAATAACCATGGTCTTGAGACACATATTCCAAGTTGAATGTTGGGAAAAGACATAGTGATGAGGATCACTTGTGATTAATTAATGACTATGGAAATTGGCAAAGGCAATGGAAAAGGCTTTGGAAAGGCATGGGGTATTTATTTGTATTTTATTTAGGAAAATAATGGAAATTAGGAGAAAAGGAAGGTGAAAGGTCACATATTGCATATGAGGAGGAAAATGAAGGAAAATAATGGAAAATTGAAGAAAATAGAGGCCTCATTAATAAAAAGGCTTATGCAGATGAGTTTGTAGATTTTTGTGAGTTCATTTTTGGAGCTCTCATTTTATTCTCTCTCTCTCATACTCATGGACACTTAGATTTTTCTTAGAGAACTCTTGGAGAAGTGTGGAATACTTGGTATTTAGAGAAATAAGGAAAAATAAGAGAAGGAAAGTGTAAGAGGACATCAATATCAACAACCATAATGGGTTTTCCTTGCAGGTATCGAGTTGCACATATGATTTCTTTGCTAGTTTTGGCATGCATGGCACATGCATGTGGTTTCTTGGTCATGATCTGTCGTTGTCATGGAGGATTTCCTGGATTTATAGTGGTTTTTCCAAGCCTTTGCATTTCTTGGATAGTCATGGTGTTGTGGGTGTATTTCCTTTTGTTTTCTGGTTGGTTCACATGTTCCTTATGGTCGCGGTTTGAGTTACTAGTTCCTGGAAGCCTTGGTTGGGCAAGTGCTTTAGAAGACCTGTAACAACTCGGGTTTAGTTATTAGTCCTCTAAGCCTTAGTTGAAAAAACACTCTGGAATCCCTTGGTGGGTTGAGTTACTAGTGCTAGAAGCCCTGGTTAGATAAACGCTCTGGAAGCTCGGGAGAAGTTGTGCGTTGAGTTACTAGTCCTGGAAACCTTAATTGGAACAAACACTATGGATCGCTGGACAACTTTGGTAGAAACCAATATGGTGATGGTTAGTGATGTCTGAATCGTGAGGTCGAATCACTAGTTGAGGGTTGAGGTCGTTTGTCCTATGGAAGCCCTAGTTTGATTTTGTTGGATTTGTTCCATGAGATCCCACATTCATGCTTGGTATGTGGTACAATGTTGATTGGTTGAAAGAAAGATTTGGTTCAACCAATCTATGGTTGGGTGGTACATGGAATTCCCAACACTAGTTGAATTTTTCATATGTTAATAAGATTTTATTTCTTCTTGTATTTGATGGGTAAATATACTTCCTTAAATGTGGTTTTTATGGCCATTATATCCTTGTTATTTTTGTTGTTTATATGTTGGTTATGAGTATGTTTTATGACAACGATGATCTCTCATCATGTTTTGATTTGTAAATGAACGAAAATGAATATATGACCTAATAGATGATAATGCAACTGTTGTGATAAGGCTAAATTCTTCTTAGCATTTCTTAGATAAGTATGAGACCCTTGTGCTCAAATATGTTCATATGACCTGTAGATTGCTATTAAGAGTTAAGGAAGTTTAGTCTCATGAAACCCTTGTTGCTGATATTGAGGGGGGCGGGTGGTTTAGTCTCTAGATTCACTTATTTTTTAAAGATAAGGAACTAGGTTCTTGTTAGGTTTGAAAATGAATTTAGTGTGTATACAAAAAGGAAAAAGAACAAAGACATGAAGAATATAACCATTTGAAAGATAAGTATGAATATTTCATTTCAGGTCTTAATTATGCATGTGATCTACGACTCTGATTTATAATTGTTAAATGTGATCTATGATTCTGAATTATGATGGTTGTATTTGATCTATGATTCTGATTTATGGTGGTTATTTTTTGAGATAATCGGATGTGATATGTTTATATATGATGATTTTATCAAATAACTAGTTTGACTTGTTGTGACGGGAAGTAGACAAAATTGCAAGTGTACGTTATTGATAGGCGATTGATGAGGTGTGATTTTAATTATTTCAATTTATTTTGATTCTAATGGGAATTATGTGCTTGGTACTAGAAGGCATGGAAATGCCTAGGTTTGGGAAGTTGGAAATGCTCGGTTTGGGTGGTTGACATTGACTGCAAGAATCAACAGTGACAAAAGGAATTGGAATAGGAAGCCATATGCTGGTAGAGAATTTAGTAGAAGGGCCATTATGGGACACTGGTGCGCAATAGTGTCCATTGATTTCAATGGGCATGATATGACCAATATGATGATTTTGAGGTAGGGATATGCCTTGGTTTTTTTACCTTCCAATGCGAGGAAAACTTGCTAAGGGATGGAATGCCCGGGATAGGGGATGTTAGTGAACTTGGAAGGTGAATGAATGAATGGAAGGGGGTGAACGGATTGCCCGAGGGACTCTGTAATAGGGAAGGGAAGGTCACGGGATGGATTTTTTTTTGTCATTAACATTTCCATATGGAATTAGATGCGTGTTGGGAGTGTGCCTTGGAACAATGAGTTAGTATCTATTCACTGAGGGAATAGGTAGCACAAGGATTGTTGTGTTGGACATTAGATTTAGGTTTGACTTTAATAGTGGAATCTGGGATTCCTGGGAAGGAGGTGAATCCTGGTACTACTTTTTAGGGTGGAGGTGTGAGCCTCTAGCTTCCCTTGTTGTGAATGAAGGAATCATATCCTTTTTTTGTTGGTTAAAGAAAATGTACATATGTATGTATTTATATATTATTGCGAATACTATATCAAGCTAGATTTATAAAGCTCCATAGATATTATGATTATTTTCTGGTTGAAGAAAATGTTCATAAGTATATGTGGTTTTTATTGTAAATATTGTAATGACCTATGTTATAAAGCTCCACTACACGATATGATTGTCATGTTTTTAATAGTGTTCATTATAAATATTACAACAAGCCGGGTTATAAAGCTCCATAGGAAGTATGTTTTGGTTTTCAATGGCCTTACTAGTTATAGGTGTCATTGAAATCTGAGTACGTTATTCCCCTAAGGGGGGACGTGTCTATGACAACATTAATTTAAAATTTCATGGAATAAAGTTAATAAAGGAAAAGAAATAATCCTAAGGTCATGTGACACGTATTCCAAGCTGAATGTTGGGAAACACAACCTAGTGGGTGTTCATTTGGTTTACTATGGCTAAGAAAATTCGCAAAGGAATTGACAAAGGCTTTGAAAAGAAAAAGGATACATTAATTGGCATTTATTTATGAAAATAGAGGAAAATAGGAGAAAAGGAAGTTGAAGAGACACATATTTGCATGATGAGGAAATTGAAGGAAAAATAGTGGAAAATGAATGAATTAGAGGCCTCAATGATCAAAAGGCTTCTGAGGATCAATTCACATACTTTTGTCAGTTTAGTCTTGGAATTGGGTTTAGATAGGAGAAGATTGCCAAGAGGAACAAGAATGCAAAGGAAGGAGAGGAAGGACAAGAAAGCAAAAAAAGCAAGGAAAGCAAGGAGAAAGCAAGGAAGAGTTGGATGAAGCTACTATAACAAGATTACTTGTGGATATTGAGTTACATGTATGATTTTCTTGTTATTTTTGGCATGCATGGTACATGCATATGTGTTTTTTTTCATTTTTTGTCATTGACATGGGTTTTGTTGGTTTGATAGTAGTTGCAGCCTTGCCTTGCGGTTTTTGGATAGCCATGGTGTGGTGGGATTCATTCTTTGTTGAGATTTAGATTACTGGAAGGTTTTGGATCTGAATGAGTTGGTTTGAATAAAATCCCAAGGTTTGGGGTGGAGATGGATTTCTTTGGGAAGCCCTCACCAGTTGGGTGGAGATAGGAAAATTCCTGAAAGGATGGTGAAGGAATTCTGAGGCATCGAAGCTTGGTTTGGTTTTGTGCTCTTGAGACCAGTTTAGGTGAGATCACAATAGTGTGAGGGTGGAGCTGGTTTAACTTCTAGTTTCCCTTTGTTTTTTATGCATTGGTTTATCCCATGAGTTCCTGCATTCATGCTTGGAATATGACACAGAGGTGATTGTATGAAAGAAATTCTTGGCTCAGCATAATCTATGGTTAGGTGGTACGTGGAAGTCCCTAATTTGGTTGGCTTTTAATATGTTAATAAGAGATAATTTCCTCTTGTATTTTTTAGTAATTCTACCTATTATGATGAGTCTTTGGTGGTTGAATTGTCATTTTTATTATTATAGCTATATTATGGTTATAAGCATGGTTTTACGACAAATTCTAGTTATGGCTCTTATCATGTTTGATTGGTAAACAAATAATTATTGAATGCGTGACCTAATAGATGTTATTTCATCTATTTTGAGATGGAACTAGACCTTCTTGATGAATATTAGATAAGTTTTAGGCCCCTATGATCAAATATGCATTCATGACCTATAGATTTCATGTTCACGATATATTTGACAAAATGGTTGTCATGGTTACGCATGCTTAGGTAAAGTTATTGAATAAATTTTGTATGAAAGGCTTTATCTTGATGCTATATATTATTCTAGAAAGTATCATTAAGTTTTGGGAAGTGCTTGGGAGTCAAGCCCTAAAACGGTGGCACTAATTACAGGGTCACATTCTAAAAAATGGGAAATTTGGGATTGTAGTCACTACCTTGCAGGCTTACGTATGTGACTGGAGGCCTACAGTCTCATGGATTTAATGTTATGCCTATGAATAGGAATCTAGGTCAGTGAAAATGAAATCTGACATAGGGTTTGGGCACTTAGAGGGGTGGTTTAACTCTTGGGGGTCATGTAGCTCCTAAGGAAGGTTATTAAGGTATCATTTTGTCGATATGATTTCATTAACGTGATATAAAAGGTTGAGTCATATCATAGTAGCTCTCTCTTTTATGTTTACCCTCGTACTTCAGTGAATTTGGATAAATGTGGGAAGGGGTCGTAATAATTGTTAAGGAAAAATATTACATTGTTGGAAGCCATGAAGACAAATATATAAAATGGAGCACACTGTGATAGAAAAGGTAGCAAGATGGGTTATATTTCATGAATATATTTCACACCTTGCACACAAATTTGGGTATTAAGGAGTCTTTGTGACATCTAATACTCAAGTATTTTGGTTGTTTACACAAATACATCCACATAGAAATGGAGTTCTTGGATATCTCCTGCCTTAGTGCAACATATGATATAGTACAAAAATGAAGAAAAAATTAAATGAAAGTAGTAAGAATTTGGGTTTACGAATCCAAAGCAGAGAAACAAAACCCTTAAACCATAGAACAAAGGATAGATCCAAGGTCGAATAACTGAGGACAACCCATCAAACATACAAGAAAATAATAACAATTGGAAAATGAACAAAGACATGGGAAAGTGATATTAGTTCCATAATAGCCCCACTCATAATCCAAATGAGTGTCGTGCATAGTAGTCACTAGTGGCTGAGATGAGACTTTCAGAGTTATATGCATGTTTCTACTCTAAACTAGATCCCAAAAAGGGGAAATGGATTATCAATGTTGAGACTAGTGCCATCGTTGCTACCACCAAGGTCTAACAAAGTGATCCAAAATATCCAAAGGAAGGTGAACATCTCTTCCAGTCACAAATGTGGGTGAAGGGGGCTTTGCTACATTTCATTATCGATAGAAAGAGTTGAAAGAACCTCATCTTAGTAGAGGACTTTAAGTGTTTAGCCTCACAACAACACCACACCTACAACCATACAACATTGGGTGACTCCACCAAGGTCAAGATCTCTACATTAGCAAATAATGTCACTTTCCCTATAACATCATGCCTTTCATGTATGGGGTATTGTGTGATGTTGCACCGCTTGAAGTTTGTGATGTTTTGTTGGGCCAACCATACATGTGGAAGCATCATGTTGTGTATGAGTATAGACCTCATACTATTTTTATTAATTTGTGTGAAAAACTATATAGGATATAATAGGTAGCCCCACCTACTATCATTTCTTTCATTTCTGCTAAGAAATGTAGTAAAATCATCTCTTAGACTGGAAAATTTGTCTTCTTCCTAATGTTGTGTCAAAGTAATGGGAAGATCATTGTCACATCCATGACCTCAAAACAAGGCTTATTTACACTTCAAAGGTAAGTGTATAAGGTTATGAAATAGTATACATACATCTTCTCCTCACTCGTATCAAGTGAAGCATTCAACTTATTTGACCCTTGACACACCTCTACCCAATGAGCTAATCTACCATTTCTCTCCTATGGAAAACAACGAAATTAAGAGGAATATGAAGGATCCACTACAAAAAAGGAACATTCAACCAAGTTCCTCACCTTGTGGGATCCCAAATGTACTTTTTCAAACGAAGAATGGGACCTGGAGACCCTGCAGTTATTATCCAGCCATAAACAAAGTCACAGTGAGGAACAGGTACATGATTCCATGGATTGATGACCTTCCTCACCAGCTCAATGGGGGGAAATAATTTGGTGATATTTATTTAAAGTCTGACTATCACTAAGTTCCAATAGAACCCATAAATGTGGGGAGGATTTCTTTCAAGTCTAAGGAAGGTATTTCTAAGTGGTTTGTCATGACCTTCAATTTAACGAATGCCCCCACAACTTTCATGAGCTAACATATGACACCTTGTGGCCATTCAAAAACTCATTCATGGTTGTATATCTCGATGATATCCTAATCTTCAGCAGGATTTAGGAAGAACACTTGTAACACATTTGGAAGATCTTGCATACTCTGTGACAACATAAGCTATGCGTTAACTTGGAAAAATGCTCCTTTGGCATGAAAGAGGTCCAATATTTGTGTTACATTATTAATTAATAAGGTGTGCATGTGGATCTAGCTAAGATCCAAGTAATTTGGGATTTTCTGGACCCGATGAGTCTTACATAGATTTGTAGCTTCATGGGCCTTACTAATTTCTACCGAAGGTTCATGTTGGGATTCTCTCATATCACTTGGCCCTTAAGTCAAGTTACCAAGGGTGGAGAAAAATCAGTTTTTTTTTTTTTTTTGGTCCGAGTCACAAAAAATGAATTCATTGAATTGAAATAACACCTTTTCTCTACACCGATCTTCACCTTGCTAGACCTGTAACATCCATTCGAGATTGAGATAGATGCATCTGACTATTGGTTCATTCCTTAATTAGAAATGGAATCTAGAGGCCTATCATAGTAAGAAATTCTTAGATACTATTTAGAGATACCCCACCTATGATAAGGAGATGTATTCCATCGTGTAGGTCTGTCGACAATGGAAACATTACATTTTGTGGAAGGATATGATCAACCACATAGATCAATGACCTATTCAATTTATGTAGACATAGGGGAATTTACTAAATTATCACCATCATAAATGGTACGTATATATACACAAATTCCATTTGAACATTAAATATAATAAGGGTAACACTAATCACATTGCAGATTGGCTTAGTCAACCCCTAGTTGTGGCACAGACCACTATTCTCAACTCTTTGGGAACAATATCTCGGGATGGTCGGAACTATAGAAAAATTATCTAGGATTCACCACTACATACTAGATTATGATAGAAGGCAAGTAACTTCCAGACTTCCACCTCTAGGATAAACTGTTGTGCTGCTTGGGACACCTTTGTGTTCCTTCAAGTGAGTATTCCAAGCTAATTTGGTAGGTGCATTACAATCTCATAGTAGGGAATTTTGTGATGCTATTACAAAATAGATAATTATTTATTTAAACATGACTATAATTCTGATATAAATGACCATTTTGTAATCGACGACCAATAATGACTAATTTATAGTATCTTATAATGCGACCAATTTTTAGTCATATTTAGCTTAATCATTAATCGGCTATATCCATTTTATCATCTTGTAGTATATTTAATCATAATTTTGGTCGCTAATTTAGTTATTGATTTATATCTTAATTATCACAACTAATGACCATAGACACAACAAAATATACTACTACATGATCACATGAGAAAACCAATAACCAAAGAAATATGACCAAAATTTTAGTTGCATTATAAGATACTATAAATTAGCTACTAATAGTCATATATATGCAAATTTTAGTCATCATTTGACCTACGAAATATGACTAAATTACACTCATGTTATAAGATGCTGTAAATTAACTACTAATAGTCATACATATGAAAACTTTAGTTGTCATTTGTAATAAAAATTTTATCATTTACAATAGTCATTTATCTTTTTTGTTAGAAAATTATATATTACAGAGCAATGGAACACATAAAATATTGCAGAAATATAAACACAGAAAACAAATAAAACAAGAGAGACACAGATATACGTGGTTCACCCAGTTTGGGCTACGTCCACGGAAAAACAACCAATCCTTCCTTTTATATTATCTAGCAAACTGAAGAGATACAACCTACAACAGATCTGCTGTAATTCCCTCTTCGCTCTCAATCTCCTCTCGCTTCATCACTTAGAATACAGATATACATAGACACAATACAATTCCCTCATATATAGCGAGGGGGTGCCTTCTAGGGAAAAAAAACCCTAAATTAAACATAAATTCTACCGACAGATCTCCACCTAATGAACGACCCAAATTGACTACGAAATTACAACATTTTACAAGGTAATTTTACATCTATTCTTGGCTTCGAGGGCGCTACCCCTGGTCGCCCCGCCAGGGGGTGGGGGCTCCCAAAAGGTCGCAGCCGCCCCCCCTGGACCCCCCCTACAACGAATATTTTACAGGCGATGTTGCCACCCCATTTCTAACTGGGGTCCAATGCGGTGATACATTTGAATACTGAAGATAATCAGGTTCCACACTGAACATTTTTTTTGGTAGTTTCATATTCATTATATAAATGAATGATGTAATAGTTTATATTCATTTTATTTACTTTCATTAATAATCGTTATAAATGACAAATTTAGTCGTTGTATATTCATTTTATTTGTGTTCATAATTAATCAATATAAACTACTAATTTAGTACTTTAAGATTGATTTTATGTTTCATTATTGATCAACATAAATTAGTTCGTATGATTTTACAACTAAATTAAAAAAATACCATACAATGTGCATGTTCATTTAAAATGAAAATGCAAAGTTACATATGTCAATTACAATACTAAATGATATCATGTAAAACTAAAACTAATTTCAACCACATAAAGTATATTATATGAAATTTCAAGTATTACAATATGAGTTTCCAACTTAATATTGGTTGAACTACAATTTACGCATGAAATATTGTTTCATCACTTCAAAACATTATCATTCTATTACCAAGGCATTCCAAGTGAATTCACCAACTCTAAAGACTTGACCATTAGTATGTATGTGTGTGTCTCATGTGGAATGTTGGATTTAAGGGTATCACTAGACTAGTTCTCTTCTCTCTCTCTCTTTTTCTGCATTTGTTGCTCAATTTTTATTCTTCTCCTCTTCTTTCAATTCCTTCTTCTTACGATCAATGTTGAGTTCCTCTTCTGAAAATGAAGGAAGACAAAATTAAAAGTATAAGACATGAAAAAAAGTGAACATTAGAGTATAAACCAAAGTATACTATAAAGGATTTATATGACATATACCTCAACATCAACAATGTCAATGTTATTTTTCCCAAGAAAAATAAAGAAACTCGAACAAGTTTTCTTTAGTTGGGTGATAGTGGCTATTATGGGGGAAAATGACCTATATAAATAAAGTAAATAAATTCCACCGTAGAAAAGAAGACCTTAGAAACTTAGTATTCAACCTTCAAGAAAACCTTAGTCACAATCATGCCAACTAAGTTACATGCTAAAAAGATAAGGTTGTAGATAACTTGTGAAAAAAATAGAAAAAGAATGATAACATACAATAAAGAAGGTATGATAGTTGGTTGGCACATTGCATCATATAAGAACAAATTTCTTCTATGGTTACCCATACATGTCGTTGGGTAATATGCCCCAAGATGCCATGATCCTTAGGGTCCAGAGGAAGTAAATGTACTACTAATATAATAATTAATTGTTTCCATCTTGGCCTTGCCTCTCCTTTGTGAGTCCAACAAATAAAAATAAGTCCATCCATAACTAGCTATACTCCATAGTATCATTATCACATCCTATCTTCGCATACCCACAAAAAATGAAGGATATATCAAACAAATGGCACTTTGGAATTGTTTCTAAAACTATGTCATTTAGTAGGGATGTCATCGCTCAAACTCCCCCATCCAATGTATTTGACCAAATGTGCCAACTTGATTTTCCTCTCTGATATTAATTTACATCCTAAGAAATATATATTTCAAAAACCAAGATAGTGCCAATATATCTGAATCCTAACACTCATCCATATTTGTCACAAACCATAGGAATTAATACTCTCTTATGGTCAACCCACTAGTCCTAATATATATTTTTTATTCCTTCCATTCTCGATGCACATAAAGTGATATTCTATTAGTTGGTCAACAAAACACCATTAAAATTGACAATTCCAACACTTTTCATGAAATTCCACACAACAACCTAACCAATTACCTACACGAAGGGATTGAATTCTTTTAAAATAACCCAGTAAATAATAACTAGATATATTCAAGGTCAATGAAAATGTTACATTCTTAATTTTTTGTACATTTTATTAGAGCATGGAACAAACCAAATAGTAATAATAATATATGATTCTCATGGAAATGGATTGGATGAAACCCTATATAGAAAAGATGAATGATGGCCTAAAATATTTAATTTATCACAATAACAATAACAATGTACAATGGGTTTAAACAAGCCATTGTAGAGTCTGTTTTATATGAAAATGTGTCCACCTTCCAGAATCACTTTACAGACTCATGACAATATATGTATCTACATCACCTCTATGACACATTTTTCTTTCAGATAATAGTGGCATATATGGTAGGGAATTAAAATAATTGTTTGAAAATACCCTGCAATCTTTTAATGTAGCACTCAAAGTGAAAAAATATCCAGGGCTTCGATAACGGGCACATGCCCTAGACTAAAATCATCTGTGTAAATTTGATGGCATCATATATTATAATTATTTCTTTGTTAAAAAAATAAAAGAATTAGATAAAAAAATTATTTTCTCACCTTGCTTGCCTTTAACTGTGACACCTTGAGATCAAATAAAAAAAATAAAATATCCCGCACATTCACTCAACTAGCTTTCATCAATTTTGTTGTCCATTTCGCTACTTCCACGCCAACAGGTGCAAGGAAGCACACTTTTCTAGGACAACAAGTTTACTAGGTATGCCATTCACGAATGTGGGGAAGCATTCCGTAGATTCCCCTCCAAGGTTTTCATTACAAGAAATGAACAGAAAAATAAATAGATTTTCAAAGGTAATTAAGTATGTTCACAATATGAAGTTTCATGGAGCCTCTAACTAACATCCAAACAAAGAGGGTCAGCATGAATTATCATATATCCAAGAAATAAAAGTATCCTTGATAGATTATTGTGATCTTGATCACATCCGTAAGAAATGTGGTATGTATCTTTCCATAGAATGAAAAAAAAGGTAAATTTTAAGTCTATACAAACGTGTTTTTAATCAAAATATATTTTGTGAAGGAAAGCATTAGGGACCTGGAATATAGAGTGACCATTGAATGAGAACAACTTTTAAATTAAGGATGAGCATAATCAACTAAAATGTGATTATTGGGATATAGACATGATCACTCAGTTCCATCAATGAGAAAATTATCATTAACATAATTACCAAATTAAGTTCACTAACTTCCACATTTAAGCTCATTAACTGTGAAAACAAGCAAAGGTGACATGAGTAGTAAAATAAACAATATCTGAAACTTGTGATGTAATTGAGACTGAAGAAAGGCCAAATTGAGAAAACCATAATAACAAACAAAATTTCCATAAGACTACTAGTAACAACATGAATTTGTGATGCTCATAGGGCATATAGCAGTCGGTAATAGGGTATTCGCGTACGAGACTATGTAGTGAAAAGTTAATTGGTTTGAAACCCCATGGTCACAAATCTAGACATGAGTACAGGTTGTTGTGACCTAGTCTAAATGCAATTCCTAGGAAATTTTGATGGCTTAGATGCCCCTAGGTTTTGGTTTCTCAAAGAAGAGGTTAGACTCACTAGTTTTCACACAAACTAATAGAAGAAAACAACATGAATCTATAATTTAACGATTGGATGCTTGCTTTGGTGCATGAGGAAAATATAATTTGCATAGAAAAAGACAAAAGGTATGGAAGTGGAGAGAAAAAGAACAAAAATGATTATGAAACAACTTGTGGGGGTATAAGGAAGCACCAAGGCCAAAAATAGGACCAGCAAAGCATGGAAACAATTTCTAATGTCATTAATGCTCCCATCCAAACCATTTTGTATGTCTAGAGAATGGTAGGTGTTATAAGAGAGGAATGGGTCATTAACCTCCACTTTATGAAATTCCATACCATGAAAGTGTGCCCAACTTATTCACCTAAAGTGAGAGTGAATAATTATAAGATAGAATTTGGTATAAGTAAAAGAAATATACCTCAGAAGGACGTAAAACATCAACCTGAAGATGAATATGTCAATGGTAGTCAAACAAGTTGTGAAAAAGAATATTGTTCCGAGGGTAACTGCTAACAAGGGCCACTTTCATTCCTTTATGGTTCAAACCATGAGAATCCTTGATTCCTATTTTACAACTAGCTATTGAATCTATGCATGAAAATATACTGTACTAGTCCCTAGATTTGTAATCGAAGGTAACCCCAAAATGAAGCTGTGTATCCTTTAATAGTAGTGGTTTTTGGTTGTTACGATATTTCTTCACGTGTATAAATTTTTATTGACAAACATTTTGGGAATGCACTAAATGTAGTAATTTCAACCTTATCAAACTTCCTATGGAGAAAGTGACATTTCTTGTAATATTCAAAATTCAAAAAAACTTAATAGTTTTGAGGATATTGAGGATTTGTAGAACTAAAAGGTTTCCTTCATATTTCATCATATGAGGGTATAGGATTGGTATTTAATCCAAAGAATAAAGCCCTTTATTGTCCTTGATGTCAGGGTGTTGAACACTCGAAATTCTCTAGCTACAACACTATAGGTAAGACCACTCAATTAGGAACTTAAAGCAACTCCATTTCCATTGAGATGGTGGTTCCAACTAGTTTAACTAGGTATATTTATATTTTCCCTATTGCTATCAATTTAAGGTGTGTTTTTTGTTATCGATAGTTAGGGACATCGAATTGATTATTCTTGTTGATCAGGCAATAAAAAGACCCTTAATCATTTTTAATGACACAACCAAACCACCCTAAAGTTTTGCCTCTTAAAAAGAGGAGTTCTAGAATGAAAAAGATATGATAACACATGGAAGATGTAATATAAGACTTAATTATACTAGGCCTATCTCGATTGAAGGAAAGAGAAATCCTTCTTTCAATCGAGAGCACATTAACTAAACAGGAAAAGAACCTTTTAAGGAATCAAAATTAGGATGAAGGAATTAGATCAAGGAAATAGTTCATGAGATCTAATTCCTCATTGACACAAATACAAATAGAAAATCATTGAGTAAATAATTACATAAACACTTATATGTAAGTATATCCAACTCCTTTTTAATGTATGTAAAAGAACTAGAAAGAATCATAACGAGTTACCAAAATATTTCAAGTAAGAGATCATGTATATAAGTGAGACATTCATTATCCTAAATCATTAGATATCTAGCCGCTTTGAAATAATAAATGTTTGTTCCTACACATATTTAGTTTTCTAATTTCATTTAAGATTATGTCTATAGAATAGTCTAATCAAATTTCTAATTGAATTAGAAATTGAAACTTAGCAATAGTGCATAAATCCAACAATTAATTCATACATCAGAAATGAAAATTAAAAGACTGAAAGAAAAAATCATTTCAATTTATGATGCAAACAATAGTGTTACACATAAATCAATGAAACAAATATTTATTAATTAATAAAATAAAATGCACAAACTTCACAAAACAATAGTAGTGCATAGTCCTGTGTTTCCATCATTCGATCTCTCCCTGTATAAAATACTTCTACATCACAATTACAAACATATTAAACCCATAACAATGTGTAGCCTTTTCTCCGAGACAGATCCATTTTCCATCCTACCAGAATCCCCCTATAAACAAAGCCTACCAATGCCTATTTATACATTATTACGTTCGATAACAAAGATACCCAAGTCCCTTAGCCAGAAATGCTAATTGTTTAATAGACAAAAGCAATGCTCTGATTGGGCCTAGCAGTATACTAAGAGGAACGACTCAAACAATTTCCCCAAATTGACATGATCATACAAGAGTAATCTGAGTTATTTCCCCTTAGCTGCAACCTATTTTCTTGTGTGGAATAAATGAGCTAGCAATTTCCTTTTATTGTGATACTCCTTTTATGTCTGGAAAAATTCCATTGGTGATTATCCAGATTTGATTGAATCAAGCCCAAAATTAGGACTCTGTTGCAACAAATCAAAAACTAAATCAGATTTTTACCATAAAAATGGCAGAAACCAAAATTAAAATAAATAAATATTAATGAAACATTAATATATTTACAACCATATTTACAACGCCCTCTTTTACCATGAAGAAATGACACAATTTATTATATAATACATATTGGAGGAGGGGACAAAATGGTTAAAGAAATATTTCAACGCCTATTAGGAGATCATAACAAAATGGAACACAATGGAATTCTGAAAAACCATTAGGACCACAAACAACATTTAACACATAAAACATAGTGGTTTAATTAAAATCACAATGACCCATTGACAAAGCTATCGGAGGATTATATATCAGATTCCCAAAATAGAGGACTGCAACAAGCCTTATGACAACAATGACACCGATGGTATAATTAACCTCTTTCTAATATAAGATCGGGTTTGAGAGTTAGACATGTGGTGCAAGGAGAATGGCATTAGAATTTCGGCCCCTGGCATTTACAATCGTATAATACATTGCCAAAGTCCCAATGGCATGGAATCGATAACACAATATACCATAACAGACAAATAAATCAGTTCTGAGGTATGGCAGGTGGCGGAAGGAGGGTTGGTATCAGAAGACTATAGGTATCAGGAGTTAATAAAACTTTGATTTATACTACGGATCTGAAACCCTAATTTGAATCACATATATAAGATGTATGGGGTCTGCCAGGGTAATTAGAGTTTGAAACACACAATTATACCAAAAGTTACGAAGGCCCCATAAACCAAACCCTAATAAAAATTATGATTAAGGATTGTATCGGGTTTGGAGTCCATTGGCATATCATAATTTTGTGCTATCGGGGTTTTAAAATAATGTTACAACTTTAAATTCCAAAAATGTTTGATCTAGGGGGGCGGGATATGATATATGGCAGCGAAAACTATGGGAAAACTAGAGGATGTCGCATCAATATGTGGCAACGTGGTGGGAGTGGGCCAATATTGGAGGTTTGTGGTTAGAGGCCATTGTGGAGTATCAAAGAAGGTATGTTTTGATGGTTATTTCAATATCTTTTCATTAGGACTTATAAGCTTTTTTGCATTATGAACTTAGGAAATGATAAAGAATTATAACGAAACATGTGAGATTAATATAGAATGCTGACAATTGTCGTTTCCATGTACAGGAGAGAGGAAAAACGAAAAGTGGCCATCCTAAAGGAAAAGACAAAGATGAATTAACTGTTGTACCTTCAACAGGAGACCGCATGCAAACCAGATCAAAACGGACCAACACAGGAAAGGAAGCGGAGATACCAGCTCGGCGCAGAAAAGAGAAGAAGTAACTTAGGATTAACGATTCTGCGAATCCCTCAGGATCCTTGATCCTGAGGGATCACTGTTTTATCTATTTCTGCATCTAGATATCTCCGTCGTCACCCTTATATAAGGGGAAACATTGTTAGCTAAAGGATGGTTATGCTCTTATGTAATTTCTTTTAAAAGATCAAGACTATGATCATTACGTCGTGTTAAGACTTGTTTTACTGTAATTTTACTTCATGCATTAATACAAACTTGGTTACTCTTTTATCTTTGACCCTGGATCAACCTTAAGCAGTGTACCCCTGGAGGCTAAGGGACGGCCCTGGAGGACACTTGCTCTTGTACCATTACGCGTGGTTTCTGTGTGGTTTGCTTATCAACGTGATCTGGTAATCTGACGTGTTTTATAAAGTTTATGTCACATGCTCTGTCATGTTTAATCCATTTAATGTTCCTTCAAACAAAATTGTTGTATTGACGCTGCATCATGTTACTATTCCTTTAAGTGTTGGTATAATACGGTTAATCTCTACAGGATATTGTTATTCCATTACAGAGTTTTTGTGTTATGCGATTGTGCCTTAGCATTACAAAATTTATCTTGGAAGCTCTGATTTTAGATGATTATTGAATCTCAGAATATTACTGTTTCATCTTGAGATGCAATCGTATGCTTTCTAATTAGAGTGATAACGGAATCAGACTAAGCACGTTGTGTTTATATGGTTTACAGTGTTGTTCCATCATGTATCTGTAGGCAGTGTTGTTCCATTGTGTGTGTACATCTTTAAGAATGAAAGATTGATGTGATTAAATATATTCACAGCTTGTTAAACTTAGTTACTACTCGATTCCTTGATTGTTGTTTCATTTTCAAATTGTTGTTCCATTTCTGAATTGCTGTTTCATTTCCGAATTGTTGTTCCATTTTTGAATTGTTGTTCCATTTCCGAATTGCTGTTCCATTTTAAGGTTGTTTTTCTATTTCATTGATGTTCTCTTTATCTGCCGTTCATTTCTTATTTGTTAAGGACAGTCTCAGGCTGTAGTGAGTATCGACACCTGCTACCCGACTCCCATACCCCTGATCTGTTCTCCGATTTCTTTTCCATCAGTTTCTAAGTGGATGGGTTATTGCTACCGAACCCTTGACTGATAACTTGCTTAATATCTAAGTGTGTGATTTAGCCTTTTGAAGTAGTTAAGTTGTAGACACGCATCAATTTACTTTTGTAGTTTCAAACAACTATACTACAAGCATTACTCTGACAAATGCTAAGCCTCAGATGAGACACTGTTTGAAATAGCAAAACGTTCCCGGATTGACATATTAATGTGAGGTAACTAGAGGTGAAAGAGACCCTTTTTATAGCTCCACATTTGGCGCCGTTGCCAGGGAAAGAGTGTAGCCATTTGTTTTTTTTTTTTTTTTTTTTTTTTTTTTTTTTTTTTTTTTTTTTTTTTTTTCAGAATAGTGTACGAACCTGCTAGGGAAGAATTGGGTTTTGAAAACGAAAGGTAAGAACCTACGTGTGGAGCATGTAAAAGCCCTGATCCTTTGCCCGCTTTCCTGCAGATTTGCTGCTATTGCTTAAATAGGATTTAGTAGTTAAATTGAGTGCATGACTAAGCAGAAAAAGCCAGAGAAAAATTCCAAAGCTTTACCAAAGCCAAAAAAAGCTAAGGGGCCGGTGACCCTTGGTCGATCAACCTTCATAGAAGAAATCTATAAGAAAGCCAAATCTCAACCCTCAGTAGGACCCAGGAAAATTGTTTCCAAACAGCCTACTAGCTCGCTTCAGGCCACAAATTCACCATCTATAGCCTTTGCTAAGGTGCATAGTCAAACTGACGAACAAGATTTTCAAGAAATTGAAAATTCTATTCCAGAGCTATTGTAGGAAGGGAATTTCAGTAATCTTTGTGAAGGAGAAGGAGAGACAGGGGAAACTGAGGAACCGAGATCTCCTTGTAGGATAACTCATCCATTGAGCAGCCCAGACAAAGGGAGTGCTGCAAAAGTTACTATTGGAGAGACCCAATCTCCTCAGTCAAAAGTCCCAGATAGAGGAAGTGCTATTAAAACTATTCCTGTCAAAGCCATTCCCTCTCAACCTAGGAACACCCTCCTAGATATCCCAGAAGGTTATTGGCATATATTTGACCCAATGGCTCAGAACCAGCCAAACACCTAAACCTCTACATTACAATATCCCATAGTGGATTCTGCAACAAATGCCCCCATGAAAGCAATCCCCATTCAACATATCCCTACATTTCACGGGCTTACATCAGAAGACCCAGATGCATTTTTATTTGAATTTGATGTACTGTGCAGAGGATATGATTACACCACTGACCCCCAGAAACTAAAACTGTTTCCCTCTACACTAAAAGGGGCTGCTTTAAGATGGTTTATGGGATTAGGTGGTGGGGTTATAAATAACTGGGAACAAATGAAAGAATCTTTTCTAAAAAAATATCAGGATTATTGTAGGTCTAGAGAACTGAAAGATGAAATATTCCAGATGATAGCTAGACCAAACGAAACATTAGAAGAGTATGTGGAACGTTTCTAGTATAATCTACAAAGACCCCCCTATGCATCACTGCCTTTACCTGATAACGTGTTGAAAACAACATTAATAAGGGGCATGAAGGAACAGTGGATCGAAACATTAAACATTATGGGAAAAGGGGATATTTATCAGGAAAGTTTTGCTGACATAATTGATTTATGTATCAGGAGTTCGAAAGGCAGTACATGAATCAAGCTGGCAGAACATGATCGGTTTGTAAGAGAGAAAAAAATCTCATCAAAAGGAGTAACACGTGTAGAAATTGGAAATTTATTAGAAAATTTTAAAACTGATATACTAGGGACACTGACTACACAATTGGATATTTTGCAGGCCAAGAAGAAGCAAATGGAGGCAAAATAGAATTTGGCAATCTTCTACCCCAGATGCAGGAAGAAGCATAGCCATAAGGAGTGTCCACTAGATGCAGTCCAAACATGCACCATTTGTACAAAAGATCACTCTACAAAAAGTTGTCCCTCACTACCTGGACTGAAAGCAGTATATAAGGAGGCAAAAGAAGAGGCAGAAGCGGTGTATTTGCTCAACCAGCACCGTCAGTGGCAGGAACAACAACTGGTATGTTTCCAGACCCAGCTTCTTCTTTTTAGTCTCCACATCAACAGTATAATACATGGCAAAGTCAATTTCAGCCTCCATTTCCAAACTGGTCACCACAGTCATTTCCTTCTGCAAACCCGTGGCTAAATCAAACAAGCCAATCTAGTTGGTCAAATCCTCCCCCACCATATTGGCAAAAAAACCCATACCCACCACAATGGACTCCCCCTACTTCACAAAGCTCAGCCTAGCAGACTAACTAGCAGAGACCAACACATCAGCCAGTAGGAAATATCCCTCTCCCTCAATCTACACTACCAGCTTTACAGCAAAATCCCCAGCCTAATCTGAGACCGGAACTCCCAGCCCAATCCAACCCCAACCCAAATAACAGACTGGTCCAATCTCTCCAAATCCTAGAAACACTAGAAGTAGGACCCGATCTGAGGGACTGTAATGATCTTCAGTTAAGATTTGGGCATATTATTCAAACTGAGGGAAATAAAATAGTGCAGATTGAAGATTAGTTACCTAGAGAACATTTGTTACATGAAGAGGATGTGAATAAACAACAAACTCGTAATCAAGCAACCACATCCTCTCCCTCGTTCCCAGAATGATTAGTCATACCTCGACCTATACAAAAACCTGATTTTGACATTCTGGGAGAATTGCAAAATTTGTACATAAAAATTCCATTCCTCCAAGCCATTCAAGACATCCCGATATACGCAAAAACTATTAAAGAATTGTGTATAAAAAGACCAAGGAGGAGTATAACAAATAATCCAAGAGTTCAAGTAGTCGGCACTTTATCTGACTTATTGTCAGGAAAGGAAACACCCATTAAATACGAAGACCCAGGAAACTCAATAGCAACTGTACAAATTTATGGTCAAACCCTGCCCAATGCCTTAGTTGATCTTGGAGCTGCAATCAATATCTTAACAACCGCTACTTGCCAAAAGCTAGGCATTACATCTGTAGAACCCACCTCCACTTTGTTAGAATTGGCTGACCGATCTGTGGTTAGGCCAGAAGGCATACTACATGATGTCATGGTCTCGGTTGACTCCTAGGAATATCCAACCGATTTTCTGATAATAAATCCTAAAACCCGACTTGATGGACATCCATTGATCTTAGGAAGACCTTGGCTCGCCACTGCTGATGCCTATATTGGTTATCGGCAAGGGAACATGATCATAACAAGGGGATCAGATATCAAGAATTTAGTGCTATATCCCCCAGCACAGCCAAGTATCACAATAATCAAAACTAATAGGCACCCTGTATCATATCTTACTGATAACATTAGATCTCCATTAACTATACAAGAAGCACTTGAGTTCAAAGACCAAACAAAAGATGATGCCATCAGTAATTTCATTAGTCAAACTGAACTCACATCTCATACCCAATGTCATATGATAAAAGCAACATTTGATAACGAAATAGAAGAAGACCCTCTGAAAGATACACATGATCACACAATCCCTGTCACTTCTGTTGCAAATAGTAAAATTGTGGAAATTGAACCCGGAAAAACCTTAAACATTAATGCCAACCTCACATCCGAACAAGAAACAAAGCTCATCCATATCTTAAGGAAATATAAGGAAGCATTTGCATGGGACTACCCTGATATGAAAGGAATTGACCCCCAGTTATGTACACACCACATTTACATAGAAAACGATGCAAGACCTATTAGGCAGCCTCAGAGAAGACTAAACCCTCATCTAAAAGAAGTGGTAAAAGATGAGCTTCAAAAACTTTTAGATGTTAACTTTATCTATCCTATCTCTGATTGTAAATGGGTCTCCCCGCTTGTGGTGGTACCAAAAAAGAATGGAAAATGGAGAACCTGCGTGGACTATAGGGAGCTAAATAAAACAACACAAAAAGATCACTTCCCTCTCCCATTCATCGACCAAGTATTAGACACTTTGGTAGGAAAGAAATTCTTTTCTTTCCTTGATAGCTTCAGTGGGTATAACCAAATACAGATTGCCCCTGAAGATCAAGACAAAACTACTTTTACTTGTCCTTGGGAACATTCGCCTACCGAGTTTTACCTTTTGGCTTATGCAATGCTCCTCCCACATTCCAAAGGGTTATCCTTAGTATTTTTGCAGACCTAATAAATGAAGGACTGGAAGTATATATGGACGACTTTACTCCATACGGAGATGAGTTTGACCCAGCACTGGATACACTAGAAAAATTCCTACAACGTTGCATTGCTACGAGGCTTTGTTTAAGCCATGAAAAATGTTATATGATGATGACGGAAGGACTTATTTTAGGACATTATATTTCAACAACTGGCATTCAGGTAGATCCAATGAAAATCTAAATACTTTTTCTTATTCCTACTCCTACCACTCAAACAGAGGTATGTAGCTTTCTTGGATTTTCTGGTTACTACAGAAGGTTTATAGAACATTATTCACGTATTGCTGCACCCTTCTATGCACTAACTGGTAACATTGATTTTCTTTGGACAGAGAAATGTGAACGTGCTTTCAAGGATCTAAAGAAGCTTGTATCCACAGCCCCAGTCCTTCGAGGACCAAATTGGGATTTTCCATTTCAGATATCATCTGATGCCCCAGACACAGCCATTGGAGCGGTCCTTGGACAAGAAGAGGATAGAAAACCATATGCAATTTATTACATTAGGAAAAATCTATCCCCTGCTGAATTAAACTATACTATCATTGAAAAAGAATTTCTAGCCGTTATACATGCTGTCAATAAATTCAGAGATTACATTACTGGATATCCTGTTATCTTGTACACAGATCATTCTGCTATAAGATATTTAGCAAACAAGCCTATCAAAAATGGCAGAATAACTAGATGGCTGATTTTATTGCAGGAATTTGATATTACAATCAAGGATCGACCTGGAAAAGAAAATCTGGTAGCTGATTTCCTCTCAAGAATGCCAAAGCCAGTTGATGCAGTAGTAGTTGAAGATCAATTTCCGGATGAGCATCTCTTTGTTGTTGTTGTTCAAACACCCTGGTATGCCGATGTTGCCAATTACCTAGCAGTAGGTAATTTACCAAAGAATCTAACCCCTAATGAGCGAAAACAGATTGTTCAGCGAAGTACGCGATTTTCCTAGATTGGGGGCTATTTGTTTCACACAGGGGCAGACATGCATATCAGGAGATGTGTTTGAGAGGATGAAATTTTTGACATATTGAAAGCCTGCCATGACCAACCATGTGGTGGACATTTTGTTGATCGCAGGACTGGAAATAAAGTATTACAAACATGGTATTATTGGCCCACAATTTTCAAAGATGCAAAGAAATTTGTCCAAGCCTGTGACAGTTGCCAGAAAGTAGGACGCCCTAGTCAGTCAGATGAGATGCCTCTGAAACCACAGCTATTCATCGAACCATTTGAGCAATGGGCTCTTGATTTCATGGGACTAATCAACCCACCATCAAACCAGAAAACATACATTTTGGTGGCAACATAATATGTCACCAAGTGGGTTGAAGCAGAGGCATTGCCAAGAGCCACAGAAGACTCTGTTATACAAATCTTGTTCCATCTATTTGTATGTTATGGCCTTCCAAGAGAGATAATTATGGATGGTGGACCACAGTTTGTTGGAAACAGAATAGCTGCAACACTCAACAACTATCATGTCCAGCATAAAATTACTACTCCGTATCACCCACAGGCAAATGGGCAAGTAGAAAGCAACAATAAAATAATAGAAACAATCCTAACAAAAATTGTTGCATCACATAGACGTGATTGGGCTGCCAGACTACCTGAAGCATTGTGGGCTTATAGAACAACATGGAGAAGTACCACTGGTTACTCACCTTATCAGCTAATGTTTGGAAAACAACCTATTTTCCCCATAGAATTCGAAATCCAAACATTACGAACAACACAGGAAGTTGGCTTAGACCTAACTGAGGCACAGACTAATCGACTACAACAGATCAATGAGCTGGATGAAATTAGGCTCTCTGCACTTCAACGCACTGATCTGATACAGTAGCAGAGAGCTAAATGGCATGATGCTGTCATTAAAAATAAAGTCTTCCACGAAGGAGATTGGGCTCTTTTGTACGACTCCAGGTTTCAAGACTTCCCCGGGAAATTCCAGACTCGTTGGTTGGGACCATATGAAATCTAGAAGGTACATGACAATGGTACCCTTACCCTAATCACTATTGATGGTTTTGGATATGCCTTTAAGGCAAATGGCCATCGAGTCCGTCTCTATCGCAAACCACTTACTCGGGAGTCCTTCTGCCAATAGCTACGCCAAGATTCAGATATGGAGATTTTGGGGGAGGAAGAGAAGTCTCCCTCACCTGTAATTCACTAAAGAATTTACTTTTCTTTACAGTTTGTACATAATTTCTTGAGTTACTTTTGTATATATCTTTGAAACAAGTTTTGCTACCTTTGCTGTTCCTTTTCCAAAAGGAACGACATTAGGAATTTTTGCTGTTCCTTTTACCAAAGGAATAGTAGGTGTGTGTTTTGCTGTTCCTTTTTCCAAAGGAACAACATTTGTGAGTTTTTGTCGTTCCTTTTCAAAGGAATGACATTTGTGTTTTTTTGTTGTTCCTTTTCCAATGGAACAACACTTTTGCTTTCTGCTGTTCCTTTTTCAAAGGAACAACATTTTTTGATTTCTGTTGTTCCTTTTCCAAAGGAACAACATTTTTGATTTTTGTTGTTCTTTTTCCAAAGGAATAGCATTTTCGATTTATGTTGTTCCTTTCCCAAAGGAACAACATTTTTGTGTTTTTGTTGTTACTTTTCCAAAGGAACATCATTTTTGCTTTCTGATGTTCCTTTTCTAGAGGAACAACATTTTTTATTTTTGCTGTTCCTTTTCCAAAGGAACGACATTTTTGTGTTTTTGTTGTTCCTTTTCCAAAGGAACATCTTTTTTTCTTTCTGCTGTTCCTTTTCCAGATGAACAACATTTTTTATTTCTGTTGTTCCTTTTCCAAAGGAACGGCATTTGTATGTTATTGTTGTTCCTTTTTCTAAAGGAACAACATTTGTGAACTATTGTTGTTCCCTTCCTCAAAAGGAACACCACTTGTATGTTTTTTCTCTCCTTGTGAAACGACTTGTTCCTTTTGCTATTCTAAATTGAGGATGCTTATTGTTCATGTTCTTTCAAGTCTTTTTCAAGACAGCTATGCACTTATGTAATGGGAACAAAATCACAACATACGGAAATCAGTCAATCATAAATTGCTATGTTTATAAGAAACTGCCCTGAATTGGTGAGAAGACACAAGGAAAGACATGCTTATTCATCATCTTTTGCTGCCATTGTTCTACTAGTTCTGTTCTGATTGGTTATCTATATCATGATGGGCCCTTTTTAATCCTCTTTGATTATCATTCAACAATAAGAGCAAAGGATCTATACCTTTCTATTGGGATGTTAAGGCTTCTTCCACCATTCCTACTCTTTGTGTATAAATAGGGAAGGCACTTTATGAAAAACAAAGAAAAAAAGGGAGCAAAACATGGTCTCTAAATTGTCAAATTGCAGGATAGGAAGTCTCATTAAGAGCTGGCTACCATGATCATCAAGATGGAAGCGAAGTGGCATTCCCACTATGGCCACCACACCAGGGAAATGGTCCAAAAGGTATATCAAACAAACAACCCTTGGAACAGGAGGTCTCATCACGAGCCGAACTTCCCACTATTCGCTCCTTCCTTGTGAATGGAATTATGGCTAACTGGTCACCAAGCGAGCATAATGGCATACATTTTGACATTACACAATGTTTCTTAGCATACACAAAGGACTATGGTTCCATGGGTGAAACAAACAACTCTGCCAAGGTTATGGACACCTGCCAGCAGCAGAGCACTGTTAATGGTATTGAAGTCGCATTATTTACACCAATAGGTAAGTTAGTTGTATCCTTTTGTTTCTTATGCCGTGGTAATCAATTATATGATATTACCCCAACCATATAATGCATGACTATATATTATCACCAATCATTACAGAACTAGTGACAATGATCGCATGAGACTCTCTATTTACGGCAAATGTCTTATCCCCGAACTTGCATCAAATCACCGCAGTCTCTTACGTATTAAAGCGACGCAACTTTATACCTCGATTTCAGTAATAGGTTGTTTTTGTAAACATGACATATTGCCATACGCTGTTCCTTAAATACTTTGCTGCAGAATAGGCATTGCTCCTTTATTTGATGGCTGGGACAGTCTATCACATTGTGGGGGGGGGGAGGTTAACCTCATCATTCCCTAGACTATGTGTCAGCTCGCTATTTGGGAGATTGTGTACTCGGGCATAGCACGACTCAACGGTATTATCTCTTCCTATTTTTTTTGTTTTTTCTACATGAGTTGCTGTTCAAAGCCATTTCCACTACATACACCACAACATTAGAGTTTGAACAAGTTTTACGCCATCAGCTTCTCTGCGTTTCAACAAACAACTGTTGTTCCTTTGAGAATTTGCAGCAAAACTATGGAAGGAAGATCAGTTCGCATAGAACCGCAAGTGCTAACTGTTTCAGCTGCTGCCTAGGAAATCCTAGCAAGAGCAGGATAGTTGAACTATCTCAATCGCCTGAAATAGTCCAACGAAATAGTAGCAATTGAATTTTTGCAGAATTTGCAAGAGGACCACTCCACAGTAAGAGGAAAACGTATAGCAGTCACCGATGACATAATCGTAGAAGTCTCGGGACTGCCAGCCACTGGACCAGTATGGACAATAAAGAAGGAAAGGCTGTAGAATATTATAGAGATCTTCCAGGATGAGGCACAAAGCCTGGCAATTTGAGGAAAGGGGGTGCTACCAGCAACGCTAGGAGAGCCATGGGCAGAATTAGCAAAGACCATCCAAAGCTATATCACCTGTGAAGGCAGAAAAGATGTGGTAAGACCACGACATCTTAAACTCCTAGCTGTTCTAAAATAGAAATGCTCTGTAAATTTACCTGCATTGTTGAATTCATTACTTCATGACATTGCACGAAGCATGAAAAGGCACAACACGTAGAGTCAGTCGTTAGCCATCACGGATTAATTCGGTTGATAGTCAACCATAGTCTCACCCAGTAGCAGAGCAGCTGGGAAGAACTAATTACCATCGTCAATGGAGGGTTGGCCACACCTGAACGTCCGAAAAAATGAAAACAAGTCACTAGCACACCCCAACGTCCAGAAAAATGGAAGCAAGTCACTAGCACACCTGAGCAACCTAAAAAACACAAGAAATCAGAAAAATGAAAACATGTTACTAGCATACCCGAGCAACCAGAAAAATGTAGGAAATCGGTCCGCCTAGCACGGCTATGAGGGGGGTTGGAGAAACCCCAGGAAGGCACTATCTAGACAGTGGAAATCGAAGATGAGCAATCCCTAAGGGAAGACAAGGAAACAGAAGTACAGGATGAGTCTGCAGAAGCAGAAGCAGAAGCAGAAGAAGAAGAAGAAGAAGAGGAAGCAGAGCAGTCTGCAGAAGCAGAAGCAGAAGCAGAAGAAGAAGAAGAAGAGGAGGCAGAACAATCTGTAGAAGAAGAAGAAGAAGAGGAGGCAGAGCAATCTGCAGAAGAAGAAGAAGAAAAAGATGAGCAATCTGAAGAGGAATGAGATGAGGAAGCAGAAGTCGAGCAGTCTGAGCAGGAGGAGGGAATGGAACAGCAGGAAGGCAGCTCATTACAAGACCCATTAGGGGAAGATGAATTGGCCAAAGTTTTGGCTAATATGGGCGAATATGGCCAACCTCTGAGTCCATTAGACCTCCACGCCGGAGAGAAACCCCAGGAGAAAGATGCACCCGAGGAATCACATGCAAAAGAGGTAGAAGTAGAAAATCTGTCCGTTCATGATGAGAAGATGTCAGAAAATACTAAGCAGGAACAAACCGTTCCTAATCAGAAGGCACCAGAAGAAAGTCCGGAGGAAATAAGGGCAGAAAAAGAATTAGCCCAAGAAATAACGGATCCAATTAAGGTTCTTTCCCGAAAACAGCCAATTAAGGAAGCTAGCCGCAAACCAGACCACAGTAAACAGCTTGCTGTTCCTTCTGAAGAAATGGCGGAAAAAAGGGAATTACGAAAGGAACAACAGAGATTGTTGAACATAATAGTCCAGCTTCACCAACAGATTAGGATTCTAAAGGCGAGGTAAAGGGTAAAAGGGACTTTAGGAAGAAAAGGTTTGGCCACACCAACAAAACCCCTTAAGGGCAAGAGGCGGAGGACCAGAATCCATCTTGCTGCTCAAAACCCTGACAAAAGCCAAGCTGCTGTTCCAAATGAAGTTGAAAAATAGACTTCTGTTCCAATTGAAAAGGAACAACAATGGGCTGATGTTCATGTTAAAATAGAAATGGATGAAAAGATAATTCAGATGGAGGCACCACCTTTAGGAGTAATAAGGGTTCTGAACTCAAAGCAGCGCAATAGGAAAGTTCAGGTAAAGCTCCCGGCCTCCACAGCTGCATGGAAAAAGGATCCGAAAACGGTAACCCTTTAGAAGGGTTTGAAGCAAGCTCAGCAAGAAGCAGAAAAGCTTAGGGAGTAAACGGTCCCCCGAGAAAAATATGAAGAACTACAACAGTAGCTAAGGAACGTCAACTTATCTGAAAGCCAGGCCTTCAAAGGATGGCAGAAGGAACAAGAGAAAGTTGCAAAGGTAACTTGTAGGTTACATGTAGTTATCAAACAGATGGATACCTTGTGTTCTCTATATAATGGCGTCCTAGCATGTAGAGCCCCTGCTAAGAACTATGCCCTGTTTTTAATGGAAAGGTATTTGCAATTGAAAATAAAGGCTATTAAAGTAGGTGCTCCCATACAAATTAACACCATAGATGATTTCATAAACTGTTGTAAACACTACGGGGTAAAAGTGCAGAGATTATTGTGTGAATTTTACTTGCATAACCTTGTACGAGAACAAGAGACCGAACTGAACCTTGGCCCTTTTGTTGGGGACATTCAATTATAGGCATTTATTTCATTTGCAGTTAATCAAATTAAATGGCTCAAAGCCTATAATGCTTTTCAAAGACAAGAAAACGGATTAGATCTATGGATAAGAGCTGAGCCTAGGGACCCAGCACAGTTATGGAGGAAACATAGAAATCTCATGAAGGCTCCAGGAGTGATTGAAGCATTAGGACCCATGCATGAGGGAATCATTCGGCAGGGACTTGAATACTTTTCCTTTATCAAAGACCCTGCCATTGATGCAGCTAAATTTCGATATCGAATATCTAATCCAAATATCCATCTCAGAGAACCATTTAAGTATGAGAATTTTAAACTAGCTACCAACCATTTTCCCCTATATGGCGAAATTGTTTTAAGGCCAGGGCCATCCTGGTTAGGGTATAGGTTCCAGAGTCCATTCATTTAGCATCCTGCACCCGGATACCAAGCCCTGTATGAGATGCCTGAGGGTCAGACAGGCCATTTCTTTGATTACCTAGTTTCGCATCACGGTTGTAGGCCCTCACATGAGATTCCATCTCTAGCCTACTCACTCACTGCCTTGCATGTCAACTACAATGTTTTCATGAGGCCATGAAAAAGGGTAAGCCGTAGGGTGTGTGGAGTACCAAAGAAGGTATGTTTTGATGGTTATTTCAGTATCTTTTCATTAGGACTTATAAGCCTTTTTTCATTATGAACTTAGGAAATGATAAACAATTATAACGAAACATGTGACATTAATATAGAACGCTGACAATTGTCGTTTCCATGTATAGGAGGGAGGAAAAACGAAAAGTGGCCATCCTAAAGGAAAAGACAAAGATGAATTAACTGTTGTCCCTTCAACGGGAGACCGCATGCAAACCAGATCAAAACGGACCAACCTAGGAAAGGAAGCGGAGATACCATCTCGGCGCAGAAAAGAGAAGAAGTAACTTAGGATTAACGATTCTACGAATCCCTCAGGATCCTTGTTCTTGAGGGATCGCTATTTTATCTATTTCTGCATCTAGATATATCCGCCGTCACCCTTATATAAGGGGAAGCATTGTTAGCTAAAGGATGGTTATGCTCTTATGTAATTTCTTTTAAAAGATCAAGACTATGATCATTACATCCTGTTAAGACTTGCTTTACTGTAATTTTACTTCATGCATTAATACAGATTTGGTTACTCTTTTATCTTTGAGCCTGGATCAACCTTAAGTGGTGTACCCCTGGAGGCTAAGGTCCCGGCCCTGGAGGAGACTTGCTCTTGTACCATTACGCATGGTTTCTGTGTGGTTTGCTTATCAACGTGATCTGGTAATCTGACGTGTTTTATAAAGTTTATGTCACATGCTTTGTCGTGTTTAATCCATTTAATGTTCCTGCAAACAAAAGTGTTGTATTGATGCTACATCATGTTACTATTCCTTTAAGTGTTGGTATAATACGATTATTCTCTATAGGATACTATTGTTCCATTACAGAGTTTTTGTGTTATGCGATTGTACCTTAGAATTACAAAATTTATTTTGGAAGCTCTGATTTTAGATGATTATTGAATCCTTGAATATTACTGTTTCATCTTGAGATGCAATCGTATGCTTTCTAATTAGAGTGATAACGGAATGAGACTAAGCATGTTGTTTTTACATGGTTTACAGTGTTGTTCCATCATGTATCTGTAGGCAGTGCTGTTCCATTGTGTGTGTACATCTTTAAGAATGAAGGATTGATGTTTGGATTGATGTGACTAAATATATTCACAGCTTGTTAAACTTAGTTACTACTCGATTCCTTGATTGCTATTTCATTTCTGAATTGCTGTTCCATTTCTGAATTGTTGTTTCATTTCCGAATTGCTGTTCCATTTCCGAATTGCTGTTCCATTTCCGAATTGTTGTTCCATTTTAAGGTTGCTATTCTATTTCATTGTTGTTCTCTTTATCTGCCATTCATTTCTTATTTGTTAAGGACACTCTCAGGCTGTAGCGAGCATCGACATCTGCTACCCGGCTCCCAGACCCTTGATTTGTTCTCCGATTTCTTTTCCGTCAGTTTCTAAAGGGATGGGTTATTGCTACCGAACCCTTGACTGATACATTGCTTAATATCTGAGTGTGTGATTTAGCCTTTTGAAGTAGTTAATTTGTAGACACACATCAATTTACTTTTGTAGTTTCAAACAACTGTACTACAAGCATTACTCTGGCAAATGCTAAGCCTCAGACTGAGACACTCTTTGAAATAGCAAAATGTTCCCGGATTGACATATTAATTGAGGTAACTAGAGGTGAAAGAGACCCTTTTTATAGCTCCACAGCCATATCAGAGCTTTTAAATATGATCACAAAAAAATATTCGATCAAATTTCTCATATAAAATTATAAGAGCCTGTACATTATTATATCATATGTTTTTCCCTGGGGTTAATATATCAACTCTCCACTTATGTGGTTAGACTTTCGAGAACTCACATTATAATATAGTTTGAAACCCCCACCTCATATATTATTTCAAATGGTTTTGGACTTTGTTACTATTTTATGTTAAGCCTTGTAAAAAGGTTCTGATATTTTCAATAGTTTCGATAACACAATTATATGGTTTGAACTTTGGTATATGATATGTGTTCTGATGCATGATTCTCCATTACATGATTTTAAATATAACTCCTATATCCCAATGTACCACTTTGATAAATGGTTTAAGCTTAAGGCCTAAATGAAGTTCTTGGCTTTGGGGGCTATAAGAAAAATAATATATTTACAAAAATGAAAAAGTACTATTTACAAATAAAAAGGACTATTTACAAGTATAAAAAGATAAATAATAAAACAAACAAAAAAAAATATGCCAAAGTGATGAAAAGAAATCGACCTTCGAATATGTGTAATTTACAAATTAAAAGTATAAATTTTATCAAATGAGTTTAGATAGGAAAATAAGAACGAAACGAACTCATCAGATCAATCCATATTTAGAAAATTAAATAATAATATTACCAATCAATCAGTAAAAAGGTTCCCCATGGTAAGAATCAAATGAATAATCTGGGGTGTTAGGTTTTAGCCTATAACAATTGGCGACACACTGGGAAGAAACAATTACCTTTGGTGAAAGATAGTGAACTTTAATTTACCGGAAGGTTAAAAATAACATATTTCACAAAACCATCTAAAAATTAATTTTTTTTATGGGTCCCACAAAAGTAGATTAAGCCATATGAGTTTGAAAAGATAAGTACTTAAAAGTAGGCCTGAGTAAGAAACGTGAATCCAAATTTCAGGAAGAATGAATTTTAAATTTACCTCATATGATAAATAGAAGAAGGTAGAGATAAGAGTTTTTTGCTAAAGCATATGTCCATTACTATGAATGGTCTCTGACATAGCTTTGTTGCCAACGAGCATGAACAATACCCCGACGAAGTTTTCATTTATTCCATACAAGCCTAGCCCCACTCCCAACAAGAGTCCATAGCCCCAATGGGTTTACATCTATTTCCCATGCTTCCTCTTTTAATCACCCTTTTGATAAGTGCATTTTTGAGATTTTCAGTTTATGATGTATTTAAGTGAAAGAGGTGGGATGGTATGAGAGACTTATGATAATGGATGCAATACTTTCATAATGTTGACTCCAAATTATTTTCCCATGACTATCAATGAGAGTCTTCATAAAGTGGAGGGGATGGGCGAGATTCATTGAATTCAACTCAGATCTATTCTTTCCTTGAAAATATAAACTCTATCACTTAGAAAGGATGTGTGTTCATCCATGAAAAAGATTTAAAGCAATATGAGTTTGTGATTTCATAAAGATATTCCTTTAATTATAAATGAAATTCACAGAAATAGATAGAGTAATGGATGTCCTACATATGTCAACCATTGTTGGGTGAGGAAAAGGCAGTTCATAGAAATCATGGAAACATTATCAAAATCAGATCAAACAAAAATTTAAATATCAAAGAAAAGAACTCCAAATTGAAGTGAAAAGAAATCAACAAACTCTCAAACGAAAGTTGAATAAAACAAAATCCAAAAGATAAGCTCCAAAAAGACTGCTTATATGAACATATCGACAAAAGAAATCAAAGAAGATAATCATGTGATTGTTTATCTTTTGTTGGGAATCTATTAAATTTTATCTTAAGGGGTTATAAGTGTTTATGCTTTTGAAATTGAAGGATGACTTAGCAACGATAATAGGTAATAAGCCAATTGAGAAGTCTCTGTCTATTGAAAATTTTCTTGTTTAAAACGACATCTAAACCGTTATCTAATAAAAGTAATGCTTAAAACACTGACTAAAGGTTCAGAAATTCCCCAATTTATCTTTTTCTGATGAGGATCATTACTGATGGACGTTCGCTAGTGGCGTCGCTAGTCGTGTATGCCATAAATAAAAACTTCATCAGGGTACTGTTTAGGTTTGCTGGGAGCAAATAGATGTTAGAGACCATTCATAACAATGGATATATTCTTTATCAAAAAAATCCTATCTCTAACGTCTTCCATTTCTCATATGAGGTAAATTTAAAATTGATTCTTCCAAAAATTTCGATTCATGATTTTTACTCAAGTTTACATTTAAGTACTTACCTTTTCAAACTCATATGACTTAATCTATTTCTGTGGGACCCATAAAAATGTTTTAATGCTTGGACGGTTTGTGAAATCCACTATTTTTAACCTTTGGGTAAATTAATGCTCATTATCTTTCAATAGAGATAATTATTTCTTCCTAGTGTGTCACCAATTCTTATAGGGTAAAACCTAATGCCGCCCATTATTCATTTGATTCTTACTATGGGGACCATTTTTAATGATTGATTGGTAATATTATTATTTAATTTTCTGAATAGGGATTGACCCAATGAGTTCATTTCATTCGTATTTTCCTATATAAACTCATTTGATCCAATTTGGACTTTTAATTTGTAAATTACACCTATTCCAAGGTCGATTGTTTTTCATCGGTTTGGCCTATTTGATTTTGTTTGTTTTATTATTTTATCTTCTTATACATGTAAATAATCATTTATTTTGTAAACATTACTTTTTCATGTTTGTAAATATTTTATTTTTCTTATAGCTCCCAAAGCCAAGAACTTCATTTAGGCCTTAAGCCTAAATCACTTGTCAAAGTGGTACATTCGGATATAGGAGTTATATTTAAAATCATGCATTTTGAGGATCATGCATCAGAATACATATCATATACCAAAGTCCAAAACATATAATTGTGTTATTGAAACTATTGAAAATATCATAACCTTTTTATTTGGTTTAACATAAAATAGTAACAAAGTCTACAAGCATTTGAAATAATATATGAGGCGGGGGTTTTAAACAATATTATAGTGCAAATTGCTGAAAGGCTAACAACATAAATAGGTAGTTGATATATTAACCACAAGAAAAAACTTATGATATAACAAAGTCCCAACACTTATGATATTATATGGGAAATTTGATGAGATGTTCCATTGTGAGGAAAGTTAAAAGCTCTAATATGGTCTCTTACCCAAAACCTATGATATAGGTCCAGTCCTTCCATGTTGCCATGTCCCAATCCCACATCCTCTGCTTTTCCTACAGTTTTCACTGATCATATACTGCTCTCGTATATTGAAGATTTCAAGAATTTGAAGTTGTACCAATATTTTAAAAACCTCATAGCACAAAATTCTGATATGCCAAATGGACGTCGGACCTGATACAATTCTTAATCATATTTTTTATTGGGTTTTGAGTTATAGGGCTGAAGACCATATCAAATATTTTAACTGTTATATCATATGTTTTGGCCTGATTTTAATATATCAACTCCCCACTTGTGTGGTTATGCTTTCGAGCATTCACATTATAATATAGTTTAAAACCCCCACCTCATATAATATTTCAAATGGTTTCATACTTTGTTATTGTTTTATATTAAGCCCCGTAAAAAGGTTCTGATATTTTCAATAGTTTCAATAACACAATTATATCTTTTGAACTTTGGTATATGATATGTGTTATGATGCATGATTCTCCAATGCATGATTTTAAATATAACTCTTATATCCAAATGTACCATTTTGACAAATAATTTAGGCTTAAGTCCTAAATGAAGTTCTTGGCTTCGGGGGCTATAAGAAAAATAAACTATTTAAAAAAATGAAAATGTACTATTCACAAATAAAAAGGATTATTTACAAGTATAAAAAATTGAATTAATAAAACAAATAGAACTAAATAGTCCAAACCGATGAAGAAAATCGACCTTCGAATAGGTATAATTTACAAATTAAAAGTCCAAATTTGGTCAAATGATTTTAGATAGGAAAATACGAATGAAACGAACTCATTAGATCCATCAAGGTTTAGAAAATCAAATAATAATATTACCAATCAATCAGTAAAAAGGGTCCCCATAGTAAGAATCAAGTGAATAATGGGGGGGTTTTAGGTTTTTCCCTATAAAAATTGGTGACACACTCGGAATAAACAATTATCTCTTGTGAAATATAATGAAATCTAATTCACCTAAAGGTTAAAAATAATGGATTTCATAAAACCGTATAAACTTTAAAACATTTTTATGGGTCTGTTGAAGCCTTGAAAATCAGGTCTACAATAAGGGGGATACCCACCTGGTCCAGAGCTTGGTTAGCAACTCCTTTTCCGTTTGATATAGTGGGTCCGACTGGGGATATTGGATCAGTTTCCCAATATATGTGTGTGTGTGTGTTGGGAATTGATATTTCCTTTCTTAAGTGAAATGCTTTTATAGTAAATCTAATCTAATAACATGCAATTGTATTCTAATGAACAGAAATATCTAATTCTAAACTAACCCGGGATGTAATCTTTCTGTTATGCGATCTAAAATGATTTCAAATAACAATTGGTAATAAAGATCATTCAACTGCTATGAGAAAAGAATTCAACGAATATAAACCACTTCATATAAAAAGTTAGATGAAACAGTTGTGAAAAACATATCACATAATAAGCTACTCATATATTAAGCATAAATAAATAGCTATCACCGTACAGAAGTGCCAAATTATAACTCAAGCATTCACACGTTCATACATAAATAACTGAACATGAATATCACTTTAACACATAGGCATAAATAGTTAAGAGATAAAAGTACCATTTATAACTAGTTTTACTCATGAGCTTCAAGCAATAATGATTTATCTCTTCTTAATCCAACATCCACTAAGAGTACAAAAGTGCAACACTAGTAGCAGATATTAAATGTAGATATCGATAAATAATGTTCCATTCATTCATCAAAACCTCCTCGGAGGGTGCAAAAGTGCATGTTCTGAGGACAAGTTTTTGACAAATTTCAGGACCCTTCTCTAAATGCATGAGAAGGGTTTCGATAATACTAACTAAATCTAAAAATAATTTATTACAAAAATGTAGGATGCGGTTTAATTGACCATCCTCATTTTAGGCAAAAATAAAGTAAAATTAACACTAAAAATGAATCTAAAACTAACTATCTATGTATCTATTCCTTGAAATTGCACGCATTCAACATTTGCTTGAGGAGAGTTGGCTGGCCGACTTTCGACTTTAACTGTCTTGCAAAAGCATAATCGGCAAGAGCTAGCGCCATCTTTTTGGCGGAATTAATGATCCATTTGAGAGTCATGTACTGGCTGTGTGGTTTTACCAGATACATCCAGTAACAATCCCAATTCAACTTGGTTAATCTTTTGATTAATTCTGCCTTTTCTTGAGCCTTCTACCTCCAGCATGTCTACAGATGCTATACATATTTACATACCACTTTGAGGATATTTTTGATAAATACTATTGGTTTTAGAGTTCAAGTTTTGCCTTTTGTCTCTAGCGTTCTTTCCTACGAATTTCTGGGCTTACAGATGACTGAGCAATGAGAGGCTTTCCTCTTCAAGGGGTTTTTCCTAGCGATGCGCGATTAGCACTAGGCGCTACATGCACATTGAAAACTACCTCCGTTTCTTGATCCGGGCTTCCTTGGTGTGATTTTCGCCTCTTGTGTGCTTTTTGTAGTGGATATAAAGCTTAAATTTTGCACTAATAACGACTCCATGAGTTCTTGACCTTGAGTCTTAAGTTGTCTATTTGTGATGTCAGCGCTATCTAGTACCCATTTAACCATGTCCGTGTATGGAAGAATTCTGGGCCTTGCCGCTATTCGATACAAGAACGAGCAAGCTAGCTCTATAATAGACACCTCAAAAGACCCATGTGAGCCTGCAGTCGCTGTAACCTCCATCATTTTGAGATTTTCTTCCTCAAGTAGGCTATACATGCCTTCCCAGGTAGTAATACCAACATCTTTGTTACAGGCAATGTCTGTATATAAGGGCGTCATTTCTTTGTTTTCTGAGCTCGGAGCTTTCCCCTTCTTTCCCATAATACCCTGAACACTACTATGTATAGTTCTCTATTCTTCGTTCCTGCAGTTTACAAATGAGATGAGAATAATGATAAGAAAAAGGTGACGGGAAAGCTTTAAATGCCGAAAACATATAAAATATATCACCTTACATGAAATAACTCTTCAATCAGATCAAAATCTATGCTTCATTAATGATTTCCAACTAACTCATTGATTAACATTGATGCACATAACCAGGTCTTGGTTTATGGAAAAAGGTTTTTCGAACCATGAGCCCTAAAGATATGTCATAAGGCGATTTGTGATTTTCTTCGCAATATCACAGATCGCAGTATCGCAAATTGCAATATCGCGAAGCAGATCGCTGGTTCGTAGCATATGAAAATCATCCATTCATGTGTTTTCAACGAAATGCGATTTGCGATATGCGTCATCGAATATCGGTGGTTTGAGGTATTTCAGCGTAAGTGATGTTTGAATCTTGCGATGCAATGAATTTTTTTAGTGTGTAGTTTCGCATTGCGATTTCGCAATCTTAGAATTCCGCTTGTAGGGAGGCATCCATTACTCGTTTTGCGATGCGATGTTGTTTAGTAATGATTTTATCCTAACTTATCATAAAACTTAAGTTTTTTGGATTTCTCGGGGGTATTCTCCTAAGTTTATGATAGTAAGTTTTATTAGATAAGGAAATACAAGCATTAATCGATTTTTTTTTGAATTTCTAATAAGGGTCCCCTCTTATTTAATATTAATGATAAAACTAAATAAGAAGGGGGGTTTTTGCTAGCCACAACAATTGGTGATTCACTTGGAAGAACCAATTATCTCTGCTTTTCTTTTGAATTTTCTGAACTTCCAAAACCGAAAATCTTCCAGAAAATCAAACTTTATTATAGAAAGATAAAGTACATCATGCTTTCAGCTGTCAATAATGGTTCATTTCTTCTATGTTTAACTAGGATTATTTACTTCCTCAAGCTAGTCATTGTATCTACATCAGTCACTACTTGGTTTATAAAGACAAAAACAAAGCCTTCTCTGTAAATCAATTTTAAATATGCTCATTTGTCATAGGTAGAGCCTCTGTTGCCAGCAGGTATTTATACCCTTGACAAGATTACCTATTACCCAACAATGATCCTATATCCCACTTGGAGAATATACAATTTTCAAAGAGAAAACCATATCCACACTTATTGTTTTCACGCCCCAAAAATCAGGTCTACAACAAGGGGGATACCCACACGGTCCGGACCTTGGTTAGCAGCTCCTTTTCCATTTGGTATAGTGGGTCCGACTGGGGATATGGGACCAATTTCCCAATATGTGTGTGTGTGTGTGTGTTGAGAATTGATATTTCCTTTCTAAAAGTTCCTAAGTGAAATGCTTTTATTCTAAATATTATCTAATAACATGCAATTGTATTCTAATAAACAGAAATATCTAATTTTAAACTAACCCGGGATGTAATCTTCTTGTTATGTGATCTAAAATGATTTCAAATAACAATTGGTAATAAAGATCATTCAACTAGTATGAGAAAATAATTCAATGAAGATAAACCACTTGGTATAAAAAGTTAGACGAAACAGTTATGAAAAACATATAGCATAATAAGCTACTCATTTATTAAGCATAAATAAATATCTATCACCGTACAGAAGTGCCAAATGATAACTCAAGCATTCACACGTTCATACATAAATAACTGAACATGAATATCACTTTAACATAGGCAGAAATAGTTAAGAGATAAAAGTACCATTTATAAATAGTTCTACTCATGAGCTTTAAGCAATAATGATTTATCTCTTCTTAATCCAACATCCACTAAGAGTATAAAAGTGCAACATCAGTAGCAGATATTAAATGCAGATATCGATAAATCATGTTCCATTCATTCATCAAAACCTCCTCGGAGGGTGCAAAAGTGCATGTTCTGAGGACAAGTTTTTCACAAATTTCAGGACCCTTCTCTAAATGCATGAGAAGGGTTTAAATACTACTAACTAAATCTAAAAATAATTTATTACAAAAATGTAGGATGCGGTTTAATTGACCATCCTCATTTTAGGCAAAAATAAAGTAAAATTAACACTAAAACTGAATCTAAAACTAACTATCTGTGTATCTGTTCCTTGAAATCACACGCGGTCAGCATCTACTTGAGGAGAGTTGGCTAGCTGACTTCCGACTTTAGCTGTCTTGCAAAAACAGAATCGGCAAGAACTGGCGACATCTTTTCGGTAGAATTAATGATGCATTTGAGAGTCATGTACTGGCTGTGTGGATTTACCAAATACACCCAGTAAGAATCCCAATTCAACTTGGTTAATCTTTTGATTAATTTTGCCTTTTCTCGAGCCTTCTTCCTCCAGCATGTCTGTAGATGTTGTACATATTTACATACCACTTTGAGGATATTTTTGATAAATACTACTGCTTTTAGAGTTCAATCTTTTCCTTTTTCCTCTAGCGTTCTTTCCTACAAATTTCCGGGCTTATAGATGACTAAGAAATGAGAGGCTTTCCTCTTTGAGGGGTTTTGCTGCATCAGAAACTGCCTCTGTTTCTTGATCCGGGCTTCCCTGGTGCGATTCTTGCCTCTTGCGCGCTTTTTGTTAGTGGATATAAAGCTTAAATTTTGCGGTAATAATGCCTCCATGAGTTCTTGACCTTGAGTCTTAAGTTGTTTGTTTGTGATGTTAGCGCTATCCAGTACCCATTTAACCATGCCCGTGTATGGAAGAATTCTAGGCCTTGCCGCTATTTGGTGCAAGAACAACAAAGCTAGCTTTGTAATAGACGCCTCAGAAGACCCATGTAAGCCTGCAGTCACTGTAACCTCCATCATTTTGGGATTGTCTTCCTCAAGTGGACTATACATTCCTTCCTAGGTAGTAATACCAACATCTTTGTTACAGGCGGTGTCTATATATAAGGGCGTCATTTCTTTGTCTTCTGAGCTCGGAGCTTTCCCCTTCTTTCCCATAATATCCTGAACACTGCTATGTATAGTTCTCTGTTCTTCGTTCCTGTAGTTTACAAATGAGATGAGAATAATGATAAGAAAAAGTGATGGGAAAGCTTTAAGTTTCGAAAACATATAAAATATATCACCTTACGTGAAATAGCTCTTCGATCAGATCAAAATATATGCTTCATTAATGATTTCCAACTAACTCATTGATTAACATTGATGCACATAACCAAGTCTCGGTTTATGGAAAAAGCTTTTTCGAACCATGAGCCCTAAAGATCTGCGATAAGGTGAATTGTGATTTGCTTCGCAATATCGTAGATTGTAGTATCGCAGATCGCTGGCTTGTAGCATATGACAATCATCCATTCATGTGTTTTTAGCGAAATGCGATTTGCGATATGCATCATTTCATATCAGTGGTTTGAGGTATTTCAGCGTAAGTGATGTTTGAAGCTTGCGATGAGATGAATATTTTTAGTGTGTAGTTTCGCACGCGATTTCACAATCTTAGAATTCCGCTTGTAGGGAGGCATCCATTACCCTTTTTGCGATGCGATGTTGTTTAGGAATGATTTTATCCTAACTTATCATAAAACTTAAGTTTTTTGGATTTCTTGGGGGTATTCTCCTAATTTATGATAGCAAGTTCTATTAAAGAAGGAAATACAAGCATTAATCAATTTTTTTTGAATTTTTAATAAGGATCCCCTCTTATTTAGTATTAATGATAAAACTAAATAAGAAGGGGGGTTGTTGCTGGCCACAACAATTGGCGATTCACTTGGAAGAACTAGTTACCTCTGCTTTTCTTTTGAATTTTCTGAACTTCTAAAATAGAAAATCTTCCAGAAAATCAAATTTTATTATAGAAAGATAAAGCACATCATGCTTTTATCTATCAATAATGGTTCGTTTCTTCTATGTTTAACTTTAATTATTTACTCCCTCAAGCTAGTCATTATATCTACATCAGTCACTACTTGGTTTATAAAGATAAAAACAAAGCCTTCTCTATAAATGAGTTTTAAATATGTTCATTTGTCGTAGGTAGAGCCTCTGCTACCAGCAGGCATTTATACCCTTGACAAGGTTACCTGCTACCCTGCAATGATCCTGTTTCCCACTTGGAGAAATATACAATTTTCAAAGAGAAATCCATACCCACACTTATTGTTTTCATTTTCTTTTAACCATTAAATAACAATGCCTTGGTTTGGTAGCCAATTTATGACAGTTCCACTCACTTGATATATAACTTTGCTGAACAAGCTGGCTCGTGATGAGACCCCTTGTCTTTCGATTGCAACAATCTTGAGTCGTTGCCCTATTGTGGTATGCAGTTTTGGCAAAGTCAGCAAGCTATAATATCTATGATCATGATAAGTCAGCTCATGATGAGACCTCTTACTCTTTAAGTTAAAGTGTATCATTGGATTATTCCTTGAAACTTGTATTTCCCTAGTGGGGAGGAAGTCATTGTTTCCTTAAGATAGCTCTGGACGACAATGGTAGAGTTTTTTGGAAAGAGCGTTTATACAAAGAACCTTCGTTTTTTTATTGATACCTTTCATTGGATTGATATAAAACAATTTCCCACTAAAGGTCGTTTTTTATCAAAATTTACAAGGTTGAAGCTAGTATCATTTCCCGACTTATAGCCTTTGACTGTATATTTCAATAATAATGACCGATTTTCTAAAACAATTCTTTTTATACAAGCCAAAAAATAAAATCTAAAAGAAATACTTGTCTTTTTTCGTGAATTTCAAATGTAACCATTTACAGCTGGTTTTATTATGAAGAAAGAAAAAACTAATCTACAAAAATAGAATAATGATCTCCTATGGAAAGCATTTTTTGAGGATCTGTCTGTTAACATGTAAAGACTCTCTTTTTCTTGTTAAATCTTGTAACATAAAAGTAGATGGACCTATGACTTCTGCAATTTGGAAAGGGCCTAGCCACATTCATTGAAATTTCGTATGTTTTTCTTTTTCCTCATGAGCCTTGTCCCATTTTAAAACTAGATCTCCCATCTGAAATTCCTTTTTGGATATCATATTTGAATCAAAAGAAGCTTTTACTAATGCTTGGTGATGAGCATGAGTTATTTTAGCCTGTTCTTGTTGCTCTTCTAGCTTAAGTATTTCCAGCTACCTTAGTTGTAAGAAAGAAGTTGGTGCTTCATCAATATAATGAACTAAGGCCAAAGAGGGAATTGCTAGATGAGTTGGAAGAACCACTTCTTTCCCATAAACTAAATTAAAAGGAGAAGTGCCAATGGAGGCTTTCTACGTTATTCGGTTTGCCCATAAAGCATATATTAAAGACTTGTGCCAATTTTTGTGAGTTTGATTAATGGTTCGCTTAATGATTCTAATTAAGTTTTTATTCATAGATTCAGCTAACCCATTTCCCTGTGGGTAATAATTGGCAGAGTATTTAAGCTTAAAACCTCTTTTGAGTGCAAATTTAGTCATAGTATTTCCAGAAAAATACGATGCATTATCAAACATTAAAGCAGAAGGTAAACCAAACTTGGTGATTATGAATTGATCTATGAATTCAATGATGTGTTCAGCATTAGCTGTCTTGAGGGGAACTGCTTCTACACATTTAGTAAAATAATCTATTGCTGTAAGGATGTACCTATGTTGTTTAGAAGAGTGAGGAACAATCTCACCTATTATATCCAATCCCCATTGATCGAAAGGCTTCTTAATGTTGACTGGTTTCAGAGGCAATGATGGTTTCTTTTGTCTCCCAGCAACAATTTGACAAACTTGACATTTCCTTACGTAGCTATGCGCGTCTTTGAATAGTGTTGGCCAGTAATAGCCTACGCGGAGGATTTTATGTGCAGTAGCATCTCCAGCATAATGTCCACTTACTGGTCCATCGTGGAGTTCCTACAAGACCTTTTCAGCTTCAGATTTCTTAAGACATCTAAGGAGAACCGAATCATAATTCATTCTAAAAAGTACATCGTTCACGAGTTGATATTGCTTATATTTCAACCTTAGAGCTCTTTTCCTAGTGTAATCGAGGTTTGAAGGAGCATATCCATTCTTTAGGTAAAATATGATATCAACGTATAATGATTCAACATCATTTAGGCTTACCTCATACATTTGTATCTCTGTAGTTGATATTTCATAAATAAGCGATGCTCCAGCCAACATTTTATAAAAGCCTTGACCTTTTACAATACTTTCTGGTTTGATTTCTATGTCATATTCTTGTAAGGCAGTAACCCAATTGGCTCTTTTCTCACCCACATCTTTTTGTACTAAGAGATTTCTTACTGCTGGAAATGGTACTATGATTTTTGTATGGGTTTTAAGCAGAAAGGTCTGAAATATTGATCGCTTTGAAAACAGCATAAGCTTGTCTCTCTACGTCTGAATAATTTAATTCAACCCCCTATAGATTTGAACTAAAAAAGGCAATTGGGGCTTCTATCTTATCATGATTTGCTTGAGTGAGTATTTCAACATATGATCTATCAAAGGCAAATGTATATAAAATGAAAGGATCAGAAAAAATTGGAGCTGCTAAAGATGGAGCGTTAACAATTGCTTGTTTGATCAGATTGAATGCTTCATATTCGTCTTGGCCCCATTTGAAGATTGAGTTATTTTTAATCATTGCTTGTAAAGGAGATATGATCCTTGAAAAATCTAGAACAAATCTCTTCACAAAATTAATCCGGCCAAGGAAAGATTGCATAACATTCTTGTTGTGAGGTAGGGGTATTTTGGAGATCTCCTTGATTCTGTCAGGATCAATATGAATTCTAGATTTTGACACTATGAATCAAGAAGTTTTCCTTCACTTAATGCAAAAAAGGATTTTTTCGGATTAAGTGAAATTCCATACCTTTGACAATGTTGGAAGATCTATTTTAAATCTTTGAGATGATTGCCTCGCTTCTTGGAGTATACAGTTATATCATCCAAGTAGATTACCATTGATTTGTTTACTAATCCCTAAAATACGATGTCCATGGTCCTTTGAAATGTGGTACCTGCGTTGATCAACCCAAAAGGCATCTTTTGATATGCATAAGTGCCCCATTTGGTTCTGAACGTTGTCTTTAATTGATCATTAGGATGGACCAACACTTGGTTGTAGCCAGAGAAACCATCCAAGAAGGACATTAGTTCTGATCTTGTGACTACCTGCAGTATTTGCTCCATGGGAGGCAAAGGAAAATTATCTTTTTGGCAAGCTTTGTTAAGATTTCGGAAGCCAATGCAAATTCTAATGTCTCTATTTTTCTTTCTAACGGGAACCATGTTGGAAACCCATTTAGAATTTCGAATGGGAAAAATGATTTTGGCCTTCAATAACTTATTGAGCTCAAATTTGATTTGGTTTTCTAGATTAGGATGGATCTTTCTCAGCTTTTGCTGGACATGTTTTTCATCGTTTATCATTGGTATAGTATGTTGGATGATAGAAGTGTCATAAGTTTTGAGTTCATCGTAGTTCCAAGAAAAGACACTTTTGTATTGTTTCAAGAGACGGACATATGCTAATTTTTCTTTAGGAGCTAGGCCAAGGCCTAGGTTGATATTTTGTGGCTTGGTATTAGTTCCTAGATTTACTAATTCATAGTTCAGAGTTGAACTTTGAATTTTTGAATTGGTAGATCTTTTGAGTCGATCTTTCAGATCATATAGGTCTTCTAATTTGACTACTGACTTTGGCATAGCATTATTAATGCTATCTTGTTGCAATTGTCTGTCATGTTGGTTCTCATCAATTATCTGATTGGTGTAAGATCCCTCAGATGTGAGTAAGCTTACAATATCAGGATCATCATTGAAAATCCTCCAATTGGTAATGTTATTAAGAATCGAGGGTCTAAAAATTAATTCGATTGAAAATCTATTAGGGCTATAGTATTCTGAGGGAATGAGCTTGGAGGCTACGTTAGCTAAGAGGTCTGCACTAGCATTCTGGAGTTTGGGAATTGATGAAATATTGAATGTTATAAAATGTTCAGTCAGATCTTGAACTAAAAATTGGTAATGCTTTAAATGACCTGATAAACAATGTATAGTATTGTGTACCTATCTAATTACAATTTCAGAGTCTCTGAAGACTTGTAGATATTTGATGTCTAATCTGATTGCTTTATATAATCCTTGGACTAAAGCCTCGTATTAAACAATATTATTGGTGCAATCGAACTTGAGTCTACAAGTTAGCATATTTTTGTTTCCCTTTGGACTAGTTAGCATGTATCCTACTCCTGCTTCTTCGTTACACTTAGAACTGTAAAAAAATAACTTCCAAAATAAAGATTTATTTATAGGACTATCTATATAATTAATACATTTAGAACTATCTGTTTGAGAAAAAATTTCTACTTGAGATAAAACAGAATGTTCTAAGTAAGGTGAAGTATGAGCATTAAAATTTCCTAAGAAAGAATCATCAGAATAGTTGCCAATGATATTATTGTTGTATGCTACCAATTCATTTTCTCCTTCCAATTTTGTTACTATGTATTTCTGCTGTCTTTCTCACTCAACCATTATCTGATTTTGTTTACCATTGTAAGGGAGCCACATGTGCGACCAATCAGTTGCAAAGTATCCATGAATTTGTTTCTGACCAATCTCTGCTAAGAATTAAGCCATAAAATTCTGGAATATCTGTAACTAAAATGTCGATAACTTGACATACCTTTGGATTAGATGACAGCCTTATGGTAACCTGATTTAATTCATCGATCGCTTCAACTTGCGATCGATCTAGCTAAACTATACGTACGACAGATTTTTGGGGTTGAACGTTCAACTTTGCACTATTGAATTTGGTAAGATATTAGATGAAGCTCCAGAATCCACTAAACAATTATGCAATTTTTTGTTGAAAACTTCATAAGTAAGAAGAGATGGAGGAGTATGAGATCTTGACCTTCCTCCAATTAAAGTGATATCGTTTGGATCAACTTTATTAATCACATTAGTTGGAGGTCTTCCCATCTCATGGGAATCTTGAGAGATTACAACGGCGGGCATAGGTGCAACTGGTACAACATGTAATTCTTTCAAAAGTATCTTTTGCTGATGCTTTAACTTGCTCAATTCATAACAAGTGATATTAGCCCTAGTATTCTTCATGTCTTCTATGATATTATACTCCATTTCATCCGAAACAATCAATGTTTTAGATGGATTTGGTGAATCCGTTTGGACTGGGCTTGTTTGAGTCACTTTAGGTGTCATTTTCTTAGTTGCAACTTTATCCTTAGGCATTGAGCTTGCGCTTTTTCTCTTAGGAGTAGGTTTAGGAGGATCAAGTTGATTTCTACTTCGAGTACTAACCAGCAATGCCTCTTCATCCTCTTCATCTAGGAGGATGAAATCCCACATACCTTGTACTTCTATGACTTCTTCTTCATTGGTAGGTTCTTCAGTAGAAATTTCCTCTTCTTCTTCTTCTAATTCAGCACTTGTGATAGCATTTGGGGGCTTTGAATTGGTCGAAGGGTTTCTTCTATAAGGCTTGTATGGATTTTTAGAAGAAGTTTCTGCTACTTGTTTCTTAATGTCAACCATTTCATTAGACATGGTTTTCAAAACTTTCTACAATCCTTCTAAATCGAATGGATCTTTCGATTGTTTTTTCTTAGGATCTTCCTTAGAAGTAATCTTCTTAGATTTTCGTTCCTCTACAACATTTTTCTTTTCTAAGGCTATGATACATTTCTCTACTTCTATTGCTTCCTTCATATTGCCAGCTAAAGTTGTTTTGTTATCCCTATCTATGAAGATTGCTATGTTTGATGGTATTACAGAGATGTACCATTCATTTCACACTTCTTCGCTAGGCTTGGAAGCAGTAGGAATTTTATTCAACAGTTTATTGAAATATGAATTAAAATCTTTGATAGGTTCTTTTGACTCAGCCCTAAGGTTAGACAGGTCATTGATCAGTGTCGTCGTAGACCTGTCATCACCGAACTTAGTCAAGAATTGTTCTTGGAAGATATCCCAACTAGTGATAGATCTAGATGGTAATGAGAAATAGCATGATCCGGCTACTCCTTGTAGAGTTTAGGGAAAGTCAGATGACAATATCTTCATTAGTAACTCCATTGATATTTATGGATAACATAAAGTTGTTTATATGTTATTTCGCTAGCATGCCTGCTTCAGGATTAAACTTAGGCAGCCATTTTTCAGGATGGGCTGGTATTTGACTCAAGGGTGCAGGCATTAAGACTGCCCCTTGGTTATTCCAAGGGGATTGGGCCATCACAGAACTACTAACAGAGGAAAGTGTAGAAGATGATCCCTACGGTTGGGAAGATGAGGATATTACGATTCCAGATGTTTAAGAAGGAGATGTGGAAGTTCCAGTGGACTAATGAACAATAATCTGAAGTGGACGGGTGGATGGTTGACTTCGTGGTGGAGAGGTTGCAATGGATGATGACGACGAAGGAGTCTCACTATCAGAACCTTTAGGTGATTTCCTTGCTTTCCTCCTTGTAGGTCGAGGCAACTCAGTTGGCTCAATACCAAACTTTCTGCTCTTTAATCTGGTGAGAGGATGAGTAGGGTTATATTGCGAAGTCACACTGCCTTGAGATTTATCAGATCATTGAGGTGATATAGAAAATCACTGAAGTTTATGGATCAAAGATTCAACTTCAAGAGGTTCAATAGTAGATTTCTCTGAAATGTCAGGGTTTGTGGCAGTGGCTATTATTCTTTCGACTTCTTGCTCCAGTTTTAAAGATTCTAAGTGCGATGGAGAACTCGGGGGAGATGATGAGAGTGATTTAATCTCAGAATCGTATTTAGATTTAGACTTACCTTCCATTCACAGTTTGGGGCCCTCCTTCTAGCGCCAAATATATTGAAGCCCCGAAAATCGGGTCTACAACAAGGGGGATACCCACCTGGTCCGGACCTTGGTTAACAGATCCTTTTCCGTTTGGTATAGTGGGTTTGACTGGGGATATGGGACCAGTTTCCCAATATATGTGTGTGTGTGTTGAGAATTGATATTTCCTTTCTAAAAGTTCCTAAGTGAAATGCTTTTATTCTAAATCTAATCTAATAACATGCAATTGTATTCTAATAAATAGAAATATCTAATTCTAAACTAACCTGGGATGTAATCTTTCTGTTATGCGATCTAAAATGATTTCAAATAACAATTGGTAATAAAGATCATTCAACTGCTATGAGGAAAGAATTCAATGAAGATAAACCACTTCATATAAAAAGTTAGACGAAATAGTTGTGAAAAACATATCACATAATAATCTACTCATATATTAAGCATAAATAAATAGATATCACGGTACAGAAGTGCCAAATGATAACTCAAGCATTCACGCATTCATACATAAATAACGAACATGAATACACTTTAACACATAGGCCGAAATAGTTAAGAGATAAAAGTACCATTTATAACTAGTTCTACTCATGAGCTTCAAGCAATAATGATTTATCTCTTCTTAATCCAACATTCACTAAGAGTACAAAAGTGCAACATCAGTAGCAGATATTAAATGCAGATATCGATAAATCCTATTCCATTCATTCATCAAAACGTCCTCGGAGGGTGCAAAAGTGGATGTTCTGAGGACAAGTTTTTTGATGGGTTGTGTTATATTCTTTCCACATAGTTAACAGGGGGTTTGAGGGGTACCTGTAACCCCACTTTATGGGGTCCTAGGCAGCGCCCCAGAAAATTTTGGTTTTGGACCCTATGTTAGGTTGGGCGGACCCACCTATGGTTTTGTGCATGATTTTCGCACATGTTTTTTGGACGCGATGGTTTTTTCGGTCCATGGTATTGGATCGATGGTTTTTTGGTCCATGGTATTGGACGTGATGGTTTTTCAGTCCATGGTATTGGATGCTTCGACATGTATAAATATGTATTGTAACATT